>SKCR01042250.1:0-58538 GCA_019454045.1 Zanthoxylum bungeanum
TAGCTTTAGAGTTGCTCACTTATATAAACCGAAGATATAAAAGGTTTGGTGCAAAAATTTGTGAAGAATTCTTTGGGTTTATATATGTGCTCCAAAGACAACAAAATTAATTAAGAATCCGATGTGTGATAAATGCTAATTTAATCTTAGCCATCGGATCTTAATTTAGTGGTTTAATGAGATTATAAAACCCTAACAAGAGTTTGGGCCGAATTGGAATTCAAAACAAATAACAAATAAAAAAAATTACTATTCATGTTACTATTCACATTACTATTCACGTTTTTTTTAATTTATTTATTCCAATTCCCAAAGTGCCCCTATCGTCATTCACCAATCCCTAACCCACTATGGAACCTCATAAATGATCTGTTCAATAATTAAACACATTGAACCATTTATGAACAATTCCTAAAAAAATCATATATGCTGTTAAATTTGTACTGAGCACTGTTAACCATGGATTTCGACTTTGTTGTGTGTGACCTTTTGGGTTCCCCTCAAGTTGGACATGAAATGAATCGTGATAATTTAATCGAACATAAATTATCCTCTGATCAGATGGTCGTTCGATTTCAATGACCAAGGATGACATCTAGCAACATGCCAAGGCCCCCAAATAAGATGGAAAGATATATACCCATTATGTATGCGATTTACATATGATACGGTCCCTCGCCTCACTGTATCCCCACCGTTTCACCTAGGGTATGGAAAGTGTCTACCCATATAGTCAAATGTATGATGTTGATAGTGTCATTAATCATGCTAACCCAAGAATCTCATATAATTCTTTCGATGCGGCCTCAGTCTCAAGCACTGAACACACATATCAACCCGTAAACTGGAATACTACTCTTATAAGAAAATATTATCCGAGAGAGTTGCGATTCTCTGTTGTATCTTTACAAACTTCATGTGTTTCAACAAATGACCCAATCATACCCTTATGACCGGAGCTTTTGAACCGGGGAAGGAGAATGTCAAAGTTATTGAATCCACACATAATATTGTAAAAACCTCAAGTCTAAGGACTAGTCGTACAATCGATACAAGAAAGTTCTTATAGACACATGGGATAAACACTCCATGTGAAAACATTCGGCGGTCAGTTCGATGGACAGGAGCAACTAATGCATCCATGTGATACACCAAGCGGACGAATCTCTGATAGTAGCCTATGAGATCGCCTACCCCACTTAAGGGCGGATCATATCATCATGCTAGTCTCTCCTCTTTGTGAACGCCCAGATTATTCACAAAACTATAACTAGGAACGTTATAGAGTAATGATTCTCATAAGGCGTGGAAGCCATCATCTTATTACTCCAAGGGCTTTATTACAGTGTTTGATGATTCATAAAAGTTATGTAAGACATGTATAATAAAGATTTCCATTTTATTAATTAATGAAAATATTACAAATACATGTACATATAGCATTCCCCAAGTTGGGCATAGGGCATATCCCTAGCAATCTCCCACTTGCACTATAGCCAACTAGTATGAATCTGGACACCATACTCTCGGGTGTGCCTATCATGCTTTTGTTGAGTCAGGGCTTTAGTCAGAGAATCTGCAAGATTATATTATGTGGGTATTTTCTCTATAATAACTTCTTTTCTCTAAAAAATCTCCCTGATGAGATGAAATCGCCTGAGTACATGCTTGGATTTCTGGTGGGACCTTGGTTCCTTTGATTGAGCAATGGCGCCCGTGTTGTCACAGTACATCGTGCTGCCATTCTTTATCGCGGGAAGCACTTCCAGCTTCGTGATGAACTTCTTTATTCAAACTGCTTCTTTAGCTGTCTCAGATGCTGCAATATACTCGGCTTCAGTGGTGGAGTCCGCTGTAGTTGACTGCTTTGAACTTTTCCAACTGACAGCACAACCATTCAAAGTAAACAGATATCCTGTTTGTGATCTGCTGTCATCCCAATCGGTCTGAAAGCTCGCATCACAATTACCAATGACTTTCATCTCAGAACAATCTCTGTTTGTCAAGAACACATCCTTAGTTCTTCTCAGATACTTGAGGATTGTTTTGACAGTGTCCTAGTGTTTATCACCAGGATTTGCCTGATACCTACTCGTTATACTAATAGCATAAGAGACTTCAGGTCTTGTACATAGCATGGCGTAAATGATCGATCCTATTACTGAAGCATAAGGGATCCTACTCATACGCTCTCTATCTGAATGAGTATGTGGACATTGCTCCTTAGATAATTTGATTCCATGACAAGTAGGTAAATTACCTCTTTTGGAATCTTCCATTTTGAATCTTTACAAAACTTTATCTATGTATGTAGATTGAGAAAGTCCTAACAACCTCTTAGATCTATTATGGTAGATCCTAATGCCGAGGATGTAGGCTGCTTCTTCCAAATCTTTCATGGAGAAATTCTAAGATAACCATTGCTTGGTGGCTTGCATCATGGGAATATCATTCCCGATGATTAATATATTATCGACATATAATACAAAAAATACAACAGCACTCCCACTACTTTTCCTGTAAACACAAGGCTCGTCTACATTTTTTATGAAGTCAAATTCTTTGATTGTCTCATCAAATCGTATACTCCAACTTCTGGAGGCTTGCTTGAGTCCATAAATGGATCGTTTAAGCTTGCATACTTTATTATGATCATCCTTAGATGCAAACCCCTCAGGTTGTGTTATATAGACTTCCTCTATGAGGTTCCCATTAAGGAAGACTGTTTTGACATCAATCTACCAAATCTCATAATCAAAGTGTGCAGCTAGTGCCAGTAAAAATCGAATGGACTTTATCATTGCAACATGCGAGAAGGTTTCGTCATAGTCAATTCCTTGGATTTGTCTATAACCTTTCACCACCAACCTAGCCTTATAGGTTTGGATGTTTCCTTCTGCATCAGTTTTACGTTTGTAAATCCACTTGCAGCCTATGGGTTTTATCCGTTCAGGTGCATCCACCAAGTCTCATACTTGATTCTGATACATATAGTCTATTTCAGATTTCATGGCCTCAAGCCACTTGACTGAATCAATGACACGCATTGCTTCGTCATAACTGGTGGGATCGTCATTATCAATGACCTGATCATGTTCCTCATCAATATGGAAACCATATCTTTCAGGCTCATGTCTTTCCCTACCAGACCTTCTAAGTTCATAACCTTGTGATTATTCCGTCGCTACCCTTTTGAGGGGCCTGAGGTTTAGTTCTATGTTAGTTTGTTCTTCTGGTACCTCATCGAGGTCAAGTCTACTCCCACTATGTTTCTTGAGAAGGAATTCATTCTCTAGAAATTTAGCATTTCGTGAGACAAATGTTCTTTGTTCATTTGGGACGTAGAACACATATGCTCTTGAGTTCAAGGAATATCCTACAAACTTACATTTAACTGCCCTATCATCCAATTTGTTAGTTTTTGTGAGCTTAACATATGCGTCACATCCCCAAACTCTTAGATAATTAAGACTAGGACGTTTCCCAGACCATAACTCATATAGTGTTTGACTAACAGTCTTGGAAGGAACTTGGTTTAGTAGTAGTGTTGCAGTTTCTAAAACAATACCCTAAAATGAAAGAGGTAGATCCGTGCCTGGCATCATTGATCGGACCATATCTAATAATGTCCGATTTCTCATTTTGAATACCTCATTATGCTGTGGAGTTCCCGGAGGAGTCCACTGGGAAACAATGCCATTTTCTCTGAAGTAATCTTGAAATTCGTCGCTTAAGTATTCACCACCTCGGTCAGACCTTAGTGACTTAATACTTTTATTAAGCTGGTTTTTACTTCAGCATTGAAGACTTTGAATTTCTCAAAGGCTTCAGATTTGTACCGCATAAGGTACACATATTATGAATGGTATTTATATCACTATTTCCCACTAATTTAACCTAATATATTGTATAGTTTCTCGGATTTTGTGAACATTTTGATGTGTTTTGTGTTGTTTTGCAGATAAATAAAGTTTGGGAAGCGTTGGAAGTAATTTGGGACCAAAATAGAGAAAAATGACAAAATGGGCATTTTTCTAATTTCCAGCGTCACGCCGCCAATACCCTACGCGTCGTGACGCCTAACATGCGCCAAACATGCTAACGTGCAACGAGGGACACATGTCAGAATCTGAGAAATTGGACTTGCTAACTTGCGCCGATCTTGCTAACGATCACCGGCTGCCACGTGTCATCATCATATAAGATCTGCTAAAATACGTCGGCTGCCACATGTCAAAATCTCATTGGACCAAAGCAAGCGCGTGCCACGTGTCGAGTTCTCATTGGACCGAATCACCGGTGAATCACATGCTGCCATGTGTTAATCTCTCATTGGACCAATCCTAAGTGCGTGCCACGTGTCAGATGTTCATTGGACCGAAAGCTCAGCTAATCACCGTGTGCCACGTGTCGACTTCTCATTGCACCACCTTCACCGCGTGACACGTTCACCTCCTGATTGTGCCGACAATGCGCGTGGTCAAAAGCCGCTTTGACTGAAAATGCGCGACGCCAAGCACTTGGGCGTCGCGACGCCGGCTCCCGAGTTTGCCAATAAATTGAGCTCTTCACCACTTCATTTGGTGTGCTTTCCTGGGAGCTTTTCCCTGTTTTTAGAGGATTGCATCTAGTTTTGTATATATAAATAATATTTTTAATTATGTATTTTAATTTTCAGTAATAGTAATAGTTCTTCTTCTTCTTCTCTTTTCTTTTATGTTTTGTAGTTAAATTTCTGCTGGGGTAAAAGGTGAAACATTTAATATAATTATCTAGGTAAATCTCACTTAACTATAATTTATAAATTATAATTTAACGGGATTAATTAATGTCAGACTTTATTACCGCATATATGGTCGGGTTAAATATAAATTACTTTACCGCCTATATGACTGGTCTTTATGTGACAGATAATTACCGCATATTTGGCTGGTGTAATTGGACTAAATGGATTACCGCCTATATGGCTGGTTTTATATATTTAACATTATTAATTCCTGAGAAAGCAGAATATAAAATAATTTATATTTTATAATAAGTGAGATTCCTAGATAAGAAATATTAAATGTGAATCCTCTAACCCCAGCATTTTATTTTTATTCTAGGGAAGTGAGGAAACACAATATCTACATACTTAATAATTGATTTTCTTTATTATGGTAATTCTTTAGTTTTTTTATTGAGTATTAAGCTTAATGCTTCTTGTTGTCTGATCACCAATAAGATTGATATGGTAAACTTAAAATGAACTAGACATAGGGATTTTATGTTTCAGCCTTAGATTCAATAGCCCACGATCTTCCTTGAGGATAGATAACCCTTTAATAGATTTCCTTACGGGATAGACATATACCTGTTGGGTGGGAGTAGTCATAATTGGAACTTAATCTTAATGAATCCAGGTAATTTGGTTGACATAGACATATGGTTCAATTGGGTTATACTGGGTATTTGCGTCTGACCATCGACAAAGGCTTTTGCATATTTTCGTGTTCCAGGTTAGCAAACTGATTTATTACACATAAATAAGAGAATCAATTCATCTTTATAATAATATTGTGTGGAGTCACGACCCTAGATCTTTGAGTATTTTCTTTTATTTTCCTTAGTATTTTCTTTTGAGTCTGTTTTTATTTTATTTTACAAAACCACATTCAACCAACCAAAAGCAATCAATTCCCTTCTCCCTAAAATTAGATACCTGTAAATAAATAGTATCAATAATTAATAACAACAGTTGGAATTAAGTCCTCGTGGGATCGATATTTTTATACTACTTGAACGATACGTGCGCTTGTGTTATACGTGTGTGTTTACGCCGGTCATGTTTTTGGCGCCGTTGCCGGGGACTTATTTTTCTTGAGTTATTAATTTTGAAGCTATCTAATTTACTTGTATCTAATTTTCTTTATTTTTATCTGTAATTTTTATTTCTTTATTTTGTTTTCAGGTGATTGAAAAATGGAACATTATTGGGAGATTGAAAGATTTCGAGCTTTACTAGAAGAATATACACCCCAAATCTGGGAGCAACTGTCCAGTTTTCTGAGACCTGTTGACTAGCCCAACAACTATCAGTGGATGTCAGAGTCAAGCAATTCTACATTTGCTCAACAGAATGAAATGGGGAGATGTGTAATTTGTGATGGTAACCACTCGAGCGATCAATGCATATACTTTTCAAAGTGGCAGAGCTATCAAAATCCTTCATGGTACGAAAAACCATCACATTTTCCATCTTATCAACCATCCACCTATGATTTCTATCAATAACCAGAACCATCAGAGGAAGATCAGATACTTCACATGCTCAAAGATTGGTTCAAGAAACAAGACGAAAAGTTGGATACAATGCTTGAAACATGCCAGAATCAATTTGAAAGTATTCAGAGACAATCAGAATTCATTCAGAGACTGACAGATCAAACGAGACAATTACCTCAAGAAGAATTATCAGATGAAACTGACAAAGCCTTCGAGTACCCAGAGATCCACAATGTCACCTTAACAAAGGAGGAGGCTGAGCAGTATCAACATCCAGAGGTATCAGTTCAGGAACCCAAACCAGCGAAGTCTCTATTTGACTTTTATTATTCAGATTCTGACGAGGATGAAGCTGGTCTATTTGTACCAACTGCACCAACAACGGAGGATCAAACTTTCAATCCTCAAAATGAAGATCTTGAAGCATGCTTTACCATGATGTTTGATGAAGATCTACCTGAACATCCATTCGAGTGGTATGAGATGATGAAGACCTAATGTCAGAAACATCTTTACATCCTCAGGCAGATACTTATGGAGCATGCATTTCACAGATGACAGATGAAGAGTTGAACGAGGAAATTTTTTAAAATTCATCTGTGAAGAAAATATGGAGCAAGAAGCAGAGTAAATGGAGGAACAAATGTCTGAACTTATTAAAGATCCAGAGCATTCAGAAGAAACATCATTACTTTGGGGAGTACAAATTACACATATCGCCCAGAAGCTTGACAGAATGGAACTCCCATTCCAAGTCAAGCACCATATGAGACCTCCTGATTTTCTTTCTTTCTTTTCAGGAACCACTGGAGGGGCAAAGAATAAAAAGGTGGCACAAGCACTGAATGGGACAAAATTCTTTTTGCCACTTTATCGTTGGAAGAGACCCTTCAAAAGCAACACTCATGGGATTGTCTTTAATCGGACATCTAAAACGACGCTGAAACCTCTTTGACAGATGGATTTTAGTCACGTCTGGCTGAAGACGAAAAATTTAGCGCTAGTTTGGAGGCAACCCATGTAATTTGTTGAAATTTGTTTTTTTGTGCGAACTTTTTAATTTTGTGTGTTAGTTTTGCAGGAAAAATAAAAATGGAATTTTTTAGGACAAAGCAAGCCAGTGCAAGTGGGATTTTCATAAAATAAAAATTTGACAAAATCACGAAGATATAAAGTCAATCCAGTAGAGACGGTCGAGTTAGGAGTCAGCTATTGAGACGCGTCCCAGAGGATTTATTCGTCGGAAGACTTGGTTTTGCCTAAAAAATAAAAAAATAAATCCCGCGTCGTGACACCAAACAACCCACGTGTCGCGACATCAGAGTCAAGACCCAAAACCCTAACCCTAAAAATCGAGTGTCACGACGCCAGACAAACTTCAGCGTCGCGACGCTGGATCGATTTCATGACATAAACCAACAGCCGCCGAGACAGATCTAATTTCACTCATTCAGATTTCACCATTTTCTCTCAACCCACGACCAACTGAGTCAAGCCGAGCCAATCTACCAGAAACCGAGACCCATCACTCAAACCTCACCATTTTCTCTCAACCAAAGCCAACCACCATCACTGAGATCCAGCCCCCCTCATTGAGATCCAGCCAAAACCGAACAAAGTCGAGCCTTCACCGAGTCTTAGCCACCACCGTCGAGACCGAAACCATCTCCACCCTTTACTGTGAGCCTCACCACCGAGAAACAACCGAGCCAAACACCAACAGCCACCGAACCACTTGCCGCGCCACTCACCGAGCCATTACCTTGACCAGAAATCGAGCCGTGTCAAGCCACCATCACCGAGAGATCCACCAGCCATAGCCACCGAGAGCCACGACCACCCTTGCCGAGACAAGTGACCGAACCAAGAGTCCACCGAGACACCACTAACCAATAGCCCATCACAAAGCCGCGACTGAATCAGAAGCCTGAACCAGTGACTAAAACACCAACTACCAAGATCCAACAGACGCACCCACTACCGAGCCCAAAACCGAAGAAGCACAAGTCCGAATTTTAAATTATTAACATTGAAAATTGGAAGAAAATTTGTAATTTGTGAATGTTGGATTCAATTGGTTGGACTTTGGAAGTGTTGGATTTGTGAATTTTGTAGATTTGGGGGCGAAGTTGGATGTTAGTTTTGGGGTGAATTTGGGGGAAGTTTGAGTTTTTTAGAGGACATTCATTCGAAATTTTTACTGAAAAAATGGACAAATAGCGATCATGGTAAGAAGCGTAAATTGGACATATATCTTAATCGGTAATTTTTCCTGTAGAATTTCAGCTAACTAGGTACTACCTTCTAAACACTTCTTTTACTGTTTAAGACATTGAGGACAATGTCTCATTTAGGTTTGGGGGTGGGGATTAGTTAATAGTAACTTGTTTTTATTATGTTTGTTTTTATTATGTTATTCTTAGTCCAAAATTTTTCGAAAATACAAAAAAATTGAAAATTTTTCAAAAATTACAAAAATATTTTGCGTTTTTGTGTTTTTATTTTGACTAAAAAGGTGAAATTGGTAAGAGATAGCTGAGTAAGGAGTTTCCACTCCTGAAACGTATCTCAAACCTATTTCGGAACAAGTTAATTTTTGTTTATTTCCTTTTAAATTATTTAATTTGTAATTTCTCCTTAAAACTGACTAAAATGGATCTTCATATGCTCAGTTGACAGGTATTATCAATATGCATAGTAACATACCGAGTTAAATTGAAAAGTTTTTAATATTCAGTGCTCTAGTTTAATTGGAGGAAGCATCTCAAAAAGCAATGGAGTAAAAAAAAAAAACGTATGAGATCCGAGTTATTAAGTCTGTAAGGGTGTTTTAACACCTAGTGCCCTAAAACCAACTGGTTTGGGAGTCACTGGCCCAAAGCTCGCTACATGGATCAAAGATGCTGCAAAAAATATATATATCTAAAGTCTGAGTAATTAAGTCCGCAGGGGTGTCTTAACACCTGGTGCCCTAAAGCCAACTGGTTTGGGAGCCACCGACCCAACACTCGCTACATAGATGGAAGATATTGTATATAAATAAAAAATAAAAAATAAAATCAAAGAAAAAATCAGAAAAATGAGAAAAATTATTCCATTGCTACAAAAAGATGTGAAATCTGATAGAACTTTAGGACAAAAATATTACTCTCTTATCAACTACACTTGTGACTGTTGTGGGCAAAAATGAGTTGATTAATATTTTGTTGGCTGTGTATATGAAGAATGGTAAAAATAATCGGAGAATTTACTTTTTCGGTAATTTAGAAAGAAACAAAACAACTAGTAACTTGGAGTAGAAATTTCACCTGATTAGTCACTAGCTTCTTTATTCTCTTTTCGCTTGTCTTTTTGCTTTTGTGTGCATTAGTTTCACTACCTTTTTACTTTTGTAAAATGTTTGTGGGTATCATTGATGTAAACCCTCACGAGACTACAACTCGTCCACTAGGGAGACCTAGGGATTTAAAGGTTTGTTGCATACGCTAAATGCAACCGTGATCCCTACGAAAATGGCTCAGTTTAATTTTAATTTCATGTAATTTTGTGTTCTGCTCGAGGACTAGCAAAATGTTAGGTTTGGGGGTGTGATGAGTGGTATTTATATCACTATTTCCCACTCATTTAACCTAATATTTTGAATAGTTTCTCGGGTTTTGTGAACATTTTGATGTGTTTTGTGTTGTTTTGCAGATAAATAAAGTTTGGGAAGCATTGGAAGCAATTTGGAGCCAAAATAGAGAAAAAATGACAAAAGGGGCATTTTCGTAATTTTCAGGGTCGTGCTGCCAATAGCCTACGCATCGCGACGCCTAACATGCGCCGGACATGCTAACATGCGCCGAGGGACACGTGTCAGAATCTGAGAATTGGACTTGCTAACGTGCGCCAGATCTTGCTAACGTGCGCCGATCTTGCTAACGAGCGCCGGCTGCCACGTGTCGAAATCTTATTGGACCAAAGCATGCGCGTGCCACGTGTCGAGTTCTCATTGGACCGAATCACCGGCGAATCACATGCTGCCACGTGTTAATCTCTCATTGGACCAATCCTAAGCGCGTGCCACGTGTCAGATGTTCATTAGACCGAAAGCTCAGCTAATCACTGTGTGCCATATGTCGACTTCTCATTGCACCACCTTCACCGCGTGACACTGGTCACCTCCTAATTATGCCAACAATACAGGTGGTCAAAAGTCGCGTTGATTGTGAAAACGCATTCTGGCATCGCGACGCCAAGCACTTGGGCATCGCGACGCCGGCTCCCGAGTTTGCCTATAAATTGAGCTCTTCACCACTTCATTTGGTGTGCTTTCCTTGGGAACTTTTCCCTGTTTTTAGAGGATTGCATCTAGTTTTGTATATATAAATAATATTTTTAATTATGTATTTTAATTTTCAGTAATAGTAATAGTTCTTATTCTTCTTCTCTTTTCTTTTATGTTTTGTAGTTAAATTTCTGCTGGGGTAAAAGGTGAAACCTTTAATATAATTATCTAGGTAAATCTCACTTAATTATAATTTATAAATTTAATTTAACCGGATTAATTAATGTCAGACTTTATTACAGCCTATATGGTCGGGTTAAATATAAATTACTTTACCGCATATATGATTGGTCTTTATGTGACAGATAATTACCGCCTATATGGCTGGTGTAATTGGACTAAATGGATTACCGCCTATATGGCTGGTTTTAAATGTTTAACATTATTAATTCCGGAGAAAGCAGAATATAAAATCATTTATATTTTATAATAAGTGAGATTCCTAGATAAGAAATGTTAATGTGGATCCTTTAACCCCATCATTTTATTTTTATTCTAGGGAAGTGATGAAACACAATATCCACATACTTAATAATTGATTTTCTTTATTATGGGTAATTCTTTAGTTTGTTTATTGAGTCTTAAGCTTAATGCTTATTGTTGTTTGATCACCAATAAGATTGATATGGTAAACTTAAAATGAACTAGACATAGGGATTTTAAGTTTCAGCCTTAGATTCAATAGCCCACGATCTTCCTTGAGGATAGATAACCCTTTAATAGATTTCCTGACAGGATAGACATATACCTGTCGGGCGGGGGTAGTCATAATTGGAACTTAATCTTAATGAATCCAGGTAATTTGGTTGACATAGACATATGGTTCAATTGGGTTATACTGGGTATTTGCGTCTGACCATCGACATAGGCTTTTGCATATTTTCGTGTTCCAGGTTAGCAAACTGATTTATTACACATAAATAAGAGAATCAATTCATCTTTATAATAATATTGTGTGGAGTCACGACCCTAGATCTTTGAGTCTTTCTTTTATTGTCCTTATTATTTTCTTTTGAGTATGTTTTTATTTTATTTTGCAAAACCACATTCAACCAACCAAAAATAATCAATCCTTTCTCCCTATAATTAGATACCTGTAAATAAATAGTATCAATCATTAATAACAACAGTAGGAATTAAGTCCTCGTGGGATCGATATTTTTATACTACTTGAACGATACGTGCACTTGCGTTATACGTGTGTGTTTACGCCGGTCAACATACCCATATCGCGAGTGATCATCGATAAAGGTAATGAAGTAGGAGAATCCACCTCTAGCGGTGACTGACACTGGTCCGCATACATCATAGTGTATGAGTTCTAATGTCTCCGCTGCACGATGTCCTTTACCTTTGAAGGGTTTGGTCATTTTACCAAGTAAACAAGACTCACAAGTTCCATAAGGTTCATATTTGAAGGGTCTGAAATACCCATCCTTATATAGCTTAGTTATCTTGTTTCATTGATATGACCTAAGCGACTGTGCCATAGAAGTGATTCATTGAGATTATTCGAGTTAACGTTGTATATATTGAAGGTTGAACATTCTATGTTAGTTTGTAAGACACATATACAATTATTCAAAATATCATCTCCATATTTTATTTCATTGAAATAAATAGAACTTTAATTACAACTTATTAGGCATGAAAAGCTTTATTACATAAACAGGATCTGGATCTTTGGTCTTGCCCTTATTTTTCTCTAGGCCTTGTGGCATCAGGTATGTACCCGTAAGCATGGCGGTGGTTTTAAGCTCCGGTTTCAAGTCCTTCTCTTCTTGCTTTATCAGATTGTGCAATTATGCTAAAGTAGCTTCTTTTATGAGACTGCATAATAAAGTTAGAGAAGTCTTTTGGTAAGGACTGAAGAATTAGATCGTGTCCTATCTCATGATCCATGATGAACCTGAGGTTGGCTAATTTTTCAATGTGGCCAATCATCTTAAGCACATGTCACTAACTGATCATTCCTTATATCTTGTTTAGAATAAGGCACATGACACTTGGAATCTCACGGTATGAACGAAAGTTGCATACAACTCCTTCAAGTGAATGTTTATGGTTTGAGCATCCATATCTTCGTGAGCTTTTGAAGTTCATCCGACATAAAGCCAAGCATTATGCAAACTGCTTGTTCATCATCATCGACGTGTTTCTTCTAAGCATCAAATGTTTTTGGTCAGCATCTTTTGCGGGTCAGGGGGAAATGGTCTTTCAAGAACATAGAAAATATTTTCTTGTCGTAAGACAATTTTAAGGTTTCTAAACCAGTCAATGTAGTTGTCCCATTTGAGCTTATGCTCATCAAGGATGGAACGAAATGATATTCTGTTTGCCATTTAAATGTTTGTGAAATATTTTTAACCCACATGTTAAGAGAGAATGTTAAAATTACGAATATGTTTTCATTAATGTTTCATAATAACATGGGCTTTTGATATTATGAAGTTTCTCCCACTTAATTGTTTTAAAATTTTAAGCGAATTGCATCAACCCCAATATGATGGATTTCTGTGGGCAAGGATCCCATTATCATCATTTCATAACTCCGACTAGGGCCGGTCATTATAAAATACGATAATTAGGTAGGTTCCCAACCAATTTATGATATAAATCACAATTCATTGATCATTGGGTTGGGCAATCAAACATTCCATAGCTTATGCTAGTCCTCGTGCACACCCAATCTTTGCCACTAAGTTATAAGACCACGCCTAAGGGTCGCTACGTCTTATGACTCAGAAGAAAAGTCAAACCTTGACAATAGTACGATTTAAGGACAAATTGGTATTGGTCAGTCTGGTAAAGCCTAGTCCTGCCAATACGGTTTAAGCCATTTGGGTCTATACTTTACAATGGGAGGCAAATTTTAGACTTAAATTATTATTGAGGATTTTAGAAAGTTTAAGTGAATAACTGTCAAATGGATACCTCCATTCAAAATTCCCCAAATGGAGGGTGAAGCGAACTCTCTTAAATACCCTTACCTCTTAGGCTCTTAGTGCCTTGGAGACAGGAATAAACAGTAGATCCTCCAAATTAGTCAAACACTTTAAATATGTTTTAAGGTAAGCTTTGAGTAAATGATTATCTAGATGTCTTCACAGCTTTTCCTTTTGACTATAAAAAGGTAGTGAGTGAAGGAAGACACCAAATCATTTTCTAACTCTAGTAATACCTTTGCTTAAATTAACTTTAGTTTGGAAAGTTTTATTAACGCTTTGGTCCCACCCCACTTGTATCTTTTATAATGTCTTTTATTATAAACAAGTGATTTATATTTATTAGCCTTAAATGTAATAAATCTATAAGTTCATCACAGAATAATTACTTAGCTAAGGGATAGACAATACACTTTCTATTTCCTTAGAAAGTCTCTAGATGTTTGCACCCTAAAATAATCATGCAAATTCTAATCATACATAGAATCATCAAGCATATGAGTTTTAATATGTTGGAATTATTTTAGCCATTAAATAACTTTGATTAATATTTAATTATGATATTGCATTTTATTTTAATCAAATAAATTTACTATTCACATTTTTTTACAGATGCGTGAATTTTAAATGCAATTTCACAATTCAACTCTTAACCAAATCATGCAAAAATTTTGCCTAAAATTAAGTTCAGGGTGTTAGATTTCCAAAGAGCTTTTACACACCCAATTTCAAGTTCAAATGAGAGAGAACTAATCAAAACAAAAAACTGCGCGCTGATACCACTATTGGGAAGCGGCCACGAGTGCGCAGCAGAAAATTTAATAAATCAAATTATGATGCCGCTATCCCTTTACCCAAGACTCATTTGTTTTGATTATTCTACAAGCCTAGGCATGTTACTATATATTCTAAGCATAAAAACACATAAAACATGCAAAGAACATAAACTTAAACATGCTAACTATCATAAGAACTCTAATTAAAAATAAAGAAAGAAAATGACTTACTTGAACAGAAGACTCCTCCAGTCCTCCCTCCAATCTACAAGCTTTTCTCGAACTCAGCAAGCTCTTCCACGTTCCAAAGAGCCACCCAAGTGTGTGGCATCCAAAGGTGCACACACCACAATCCAAAAACTCCAAGGCACTACGCCTTGAGTGCACGGGTATTTTGCCCTTGGTGCTAGCCTAGGAATACCTCAAACTTTTAACTCGAGGTTCCTCTAGTCAACAAGACTTAAGGATCCTCAAAATCAGTGCCTTACTCTTAAACTTTAGAGTTGCTCACTTATATAAACCCAATATATGAATAGTTTGGTGCAAAAATTTGTGAAGAATTCTTTGGGTTTATATAGGTGCTCCAAAGACAACAAAATTAATTAAGAATCTGATGTGGGATAAATGCTAATTAATATTAGCCATTGGATCTTATTTAGTGGTTTAATGAGATTATAAACTGTTGGGATGTATGCCCTAGAGCTACATGTGATGTAAACGGTTTCATGTGTTTTGAAATAAAACGATGTATTATTCATTTAACAATTGTTTGTTTATTTTTCGCATATTATATATCTTCGCAAATACCGTAGATTACTTATGTACCTTCAGACTTAGTGTATGGGTGTCATACACCAGAGGATTTAAGTCTGAAGTTAGTAATCTTAAATAGTCCATAGAGAGCAAACAAAGCGGGTACTTTGTTTGTGTTTTATCTACAGCTGCGGTCCATTCTATATTTGTATGGCGATCTTAATCCGGATCGTCCATGTAGAGACATGAGAATTGAGGCACCTTGTATGATGCAATCATATAGGACTGGACCCAGATAAAAATGACATTCTTATAATATCCGTTAAGCAAATAAAGTCATTTCAATCTACTTGATGGTCATATATGGATTGATCTTAATCCTGAGTGTACTACGAACTCCTGCATGGCAGGCTGTGTCCTTTGATTTACAAATGTGAGGTTGGTGTAGCAGTCCCGACCAATAGCTACATACTTTAGGGGCACAGTTTGTTTTGTAGCTGGGAACGTTTTACATAGACATGGAGTTCACTCCTTCTTGCGAGAAGTAGATGAGTATCTTTCTTAAGGGTTGATTCGGTACTTGAACGATTTGAGCGCTCAAGTCTTTCTATTACGAACAGAAAGATTAATATTCATAATAGTTATGAATAAATCGTTCATTAGAGAATCAATGGTACTTAAGGTAAAAATAATTAGAGGGGTATAACGAACATTATGACCCGGCTCTAATTACAAGATGCTCGTGAAGGATTAATTCGTATGTAATGACTATATCAATGGACAACGACTTAGTTCGACTTAATATTTCATCTGCGGCAACGAGAGTGCAACTTCGGGTTTTTAGTGGAATAACCCGGAGTTAATAATTCGGAATATCTAATTAAGAGCATAATTAATATTTTGAGATTATTGGAGCTCGGAACCGTGGGTCCATTTGGTCCCCGTGCTAGCTCGATTTACTATAGCGGATTTAATATAATTGGATAGTCTAATTATATACTCACAAAAGAATAAATATTATTAATATGATTAATAATATTAATTATGTCACACTTGAAACTATACATAAAAAAAGTTATGTATGGTATTATAATTATATGATAATTATTAATATAAAATATTGAATTATATATATGATATAATTTAATAAGGCTAAGATTGTAATTCTATATTATGGGTTTTGGAAACCCTTGATTTAATTTTGGAAGTAATGACTTTCAAAATATTAATCATATATTTAATTTGTAACATATATTGACTTTATAGAAAGTAAATAATATTGTTACAAAATTAATGAAGAAATAAAGGGCATGGCCAAATTCCTTGATGTATAAGAATATGATTTGTTTATTTTGGAAACAAAATTTAATAAAAAATTCTAGCCTTGGCTGAATCCTTGGTGTATAAGGAATAGGATTTGTTTATTTTGGAAACAAAATTTAATCCAAAAATCCTAGCCTTGGCCGAATTCTACCTTAGGGAGGGGATTGGTTGTTTTGTTTGAGTGAACAAAATTGACCTAAGTATAAAAGGAAAACTTGATTTTATTTTGAGTAGTGCTCTCATTCCAAACCCTAGCCACCTTCTTCTTCTTCAGAATTCTCTCAAAAGTTGAGAAACAATTTCGAAGAACAAGAATAAGAAAAATATTAAAAGTGTGTGATTAAATCTCTAAAACGATTAGAGATTTGTTTGTGTGTGTAGCCCACACTACTTTCCGTTGGTAACGATTTATAGCTCGGAAGATCTTGTGGCGTTGAACATATTATTCTTTTCATCTCCATCTCACGGCATTGGGACAATTTTACTGCCCATTGCCGTGAATCACTTGGTTGATTCGGGACTCAATTTGTTTCGTTTTAATTCGAGTTTTGGGAAACACCTTGGGGAATTTTTGGGGCTGAGTTAGAATTGTTTTTTAGTGGAAAAATCAGACCTAAAACGCTACTGCAGGTCACACAAATCAGGGGTTGGTTTGGGTGCAGTTCTCGTGTGTAACGGGTGTAAAACAGTCCAATAATTCACTGCAGTTCGGGGATTGTTTCACGCGCATTTCGGGGCTGAGATCTTGTCCGAAACAGAAGCAAAACTTCAGTATAAGTGCTGGTTCCATTCGGCTTTAAGGATGGGAAGACAAAAAAAAATTTTAAGGTCGATCCGTGTCCCTAATCGCTTCCTCTGCGCGAGGAAAGCGTTTCCTATAAAAACCCTAATAGGAGTTTGGGCCGAATTGGAATTCAAAACAAATAACAAATAAAAAATTACTATTCATATTACTATTCACGTTTTTTTTAATTTATTTATTTATTCCAATTCCCAAAGTGCCCCTATCGTCATTCACCACTCCCTAACCCACTATGGAACCTCATAAATGATCTGTTCAATAATTAAACACATTGAACCATTTATGAACAATTCCTACAACAATCATATATGCTGTTAAATTTGTACTGTGCACTGTTAACCATGGATTTCGACTTTGTTGTGTGTGACATTTTGGGTTCCCCTCAAGTTGGAAATGAAATGAATCGTGATAATTTAATCGAACATAAATTATCCTCTGATCAGATAGTCGTTCGATTTCAATAACCAAGGTTGACATCTAGCAACATGCCAATGCCCCCAAATGAGAAGGAAAGATATATACCCATTATGTATAAGATTTACATATGATACGGTCCCTCGCCTCACTGTATCCCCACCATTTGATCTAGGGTATGGAAAGTGTCTACTCATAAGTCAAAGGTATGATGTTGATAGTGTCTTGAATCGTGCTAACCCAAGAATCTCACATGATTCTTCCGCTGCGGCCACAGTCTCAAGCACTGATCACACATATCAACCTGTGAACTGGTATACTACCTCATAAGAAAATATTATCCGACAGAGTGGCGATTCTCTGTTGTATCTTTACAAACTTCATGTGTTTCAATTCAACAAATGACCCAATCATACCCTTATGACCGGATCTTTTGAACTGGGGAAGGAGAATGTCAAAGTAATTTGATCCACACATAAGATTGTAAAGACCTCAAGTCTAAGGACTAGTCATACAATCGATACATGAAAGTTCTCACAGACACATTGGAGAAACAACTCAATGTGAAAACTTTCGGAGGTCAGTTCGATGGACACGAGGAACTCATGCATCCATATGATACACCAAGCGGACGGACCTCCGCTAGTAGCCTATGAGATCGGCTACACCACTTAAGGGCGGATCATATCATCATACTAGTCTATCCTCTTTATGAACGCCCAGATTATTCACAAAACTATGACTAGGAAAGTTTGAGAGTAAAGATTCTTATAAGGCGTGGAAGCCATCATCTTATTACTCCAATGGCTTTATTACAGTGTTTGATGATTCATATAAGTTATGTAAGACATGCATAAAAAGTTTGACATTTTATTAATTAATGAAAATATTACAAATACATGTACATATAGCCCATCCACAAGTTGGGTATAGGGCATATCCCTAACACTGGTATCACTCAGCCTCTTGGTGAGAAGGGCAGAAAAATTTTCCAAGTTCGATCCGGGTGCCTAATGTATTTCTGATGTGCTAGAAAAGTGGTTCCTACAGACAGATGCCCCTAGATCTTGGGTATTCGGCTAATGGGATAGCGAGGCCCCTAGACCCGAAATTCAGAGACACGTTGGTGGCACTGATATTACAACAGTTTGCTGGTTTAGTTTCATAGACAGGTTGGTGGCACTGATAGCACCACTGTTTACTGATTTAGTGGCTTGGGGGACGGCGAGACATATCGCCCCAAGACCACGTGATTATGTATAGGTTGATAGATGTTATTTCATATGATGTTTTCACAACTGTTTTACAAATGTTTTTAAAGGAAAACTTGGATTTAGGTATTGTGAACTCGGAAAGTTATTGCATTGATTATGAGTATTTACAGAAAAGCTCAGAGTTTTACAAATAGAAATTGTTTTTTTTTTAAAGTTTTTTACTGAAAGAGATGTATTTTCAGATAAGAAAAGAGATTTCTGAAAAGACAGTTTTCTTAGACATTTTGTTTTGATTGCCGATTTGATGAATTTCAAAGATGGATAATTGTGATAAAAGTATATGTGTATGACTTTGTATTTCATGTGATTGAAGTGTATTTGATATCAAACGATATACTCTATAGTATTCATGCTTTTCTTTGTATGCTTTGGATATTAGCTATTGGAATAACGCATTTGTAGATAAGTAAATATGAATGTTTGACATTGGTTGAATATAAGGATAATAACAAGTTAATAAAATTTGAACATGTAATTAGTAATTCTGATATATTGATGATATGCTGATTTGTCTATTTGAAGTTTATATTTGACCTGTTCGTCATAAGATTAGCTATCTTATGTTGTATACTTGACCGGCGTAATCACACGCGTATAACGCAAGCGCACATATCGTTAAAGTAGTATAGAAATATTGATCCCACGAGGACTTAATTCCTACTGTTGTTATTATTATTGATACTATTTATTTACAGGTATCTATTTACAGGTATCTAATTAATTTTGGTTGGTTGAATGTGGATTTGCTGAACAAATAAATAAATAAAAACACAAAAGAAAATACTAAGGAAAATAAACAAAACACACAAATATCTAGGGTTGTGATTCCACATAATATTATTCTAATGATGAATTGATTATCTTATATATGTGTAATAAATCAGTTTTCTAACTTGGAACACGAAGATATGCAAAAGCCTCTGTCGATGGTCAGATGAAAACAACCAAATAACCCATTAATCATATGTCTATGTTAATCAAGTTACCTAAATTCATTAAGTCTAAGTTCCACTAGTGGCTACCCCCGCCCGACATGTATATGTCTATCCTGTAAGGAATCTATTAAAGGGTTATCTATCCTCAAGGAAGATCGTGGGCTATTGAATCTAAGGCTAAAACCTAAAATCCTTTAGTCAAGTTCATTTTAAGTTTACCACATCAATCTTATTGGTGATCAAGCAACAAGAAGCATTAAGCTAAAGATTTAATAAACAACTAAAGAATTACCCATTATATAATTAAATCAATTATTAAGAATGTGAATATTGTGTTTTATCACTTCCCTAGCATAAAAAAAAATGTTGGGGGTTGGGGATCCACCTTTATTATTTCTACTTTGGAAATCTCCCTTATTATAATATAGAAATTATCAATGATATTACCAACCGACCATATAGGCGGTATCCTGATTAAGTCACATTTTCAATTAATTCCAACCGACCATAAAGGCGGTGTTATCATTTGTCCATAAACCAGCCATATAGGCGGTAATTATCTGTCACCTAAAGACCGACCATATAGGCGGTGTCACATTATGTCAAATAAATAAAATCAGCCATTAAGGCGGTAATCCTTTAATTTAAATTATAATTTCCATATTATAATTAAGAAAGATTGATCTAAACTAAAATAATAAAAGCTTCACCCTTCCCCCAGCGGAAATCTAACTAGAAAACATAACAGAAAAGAAAAGAAAAAAAAACTATTACTATTACTGAAAATAAAAATACATAATTTAAATTACAAAAAATAAATAAACAAGATGCAATCCTTAAATTTCTTACAAAAACCTAAGGAAAGCATCAAAATTACAAATGAAATGGCTTGGTATTTATAGGCAAATCTAAAAGCTTCCACCAATTTCTCCACCAATTGCTCCACCAAACATAGCACCAACCATGGCATCAAACATGACACCAAACATGACACTAAACATGGCACCAAATCCTCCACCAAACATGCTTGCATGTTTGGTGGAAGTTTGACAATTTTTATTTTTTATTTTATTTTATTTTATTTTATTTTGAAAATGACTTAAATAATTACACATAACACACTTCTGAATATTTCATCAATTTCGGTCATGAAATCATCAGAATTCGAAATTATTATGAACATCAAAGTTGTAGATCTTTGCGTCATCTTTAATTTGGAACTTGAATCACTTCAATCCGGTATCAGAGTAAAAGGTTATGGCTAAAAAATGACAATTGCGCAAAGTTGGAATTTCTGAAATTGTACTTCGTTAGAACACCATTTCAAGTTTCCAATCTCTAAAATCAACATGTCAAGTCCAGTTTTTACCCTTATTTGTTCCACACTTCGTCCTAAATGATTCCATTATGTCCCAATTTTATGTTATTTGCAAAATAAACTAAAACACATCAAAACAGTTCATCAGACCGGAGAAACTAAACAAAATATTAGGTAAAAGGGGCTGTAAATATTGATATATTTTCCGCTGATCACACCCCCAAACCTAAATTTTTGCTAGTCCTTGAGCCAAACAACAAAAAAAAACTGCAAAAAAAAATAAATAATATTAAACTAAGCCATTTTCGTAGGGATCACGATTGCATTTAGCGTATGCAACAAGCCTTTAAACCCCTAGGTGTCCCTAGTGAACGAGTTGTAGTCTCATGAGGGCTTACAGTGACGATACCCACAAACGTCAATCTAATGCACACAAAAGTAAAAAGATAAGAGAAATTAGAATAAACAAGTTAGTGACTAAACAAGTGAAACTTCTTATCCAAGTTAATATATGTTTTCTTTCTTTCTAAATTACCAAATAAGTAAATTCTCTGATTATTTTTACCATTCTTCATATACACAACCAACAAGGTATTAATCAAATTATTGTGCCCATAATATTCATAAGTGTAGTTGAAAAAAGAGTAATATTTTTGTCCTAAAGTTATATCAGAATTCACACCTTTTTAGCAATGAATTTTTTTACTTTTATTATTATTATTATTATTTTTCTTTTGCATAAAATAGAGAAAGCAACATCATATCCATGTAACGAGCTTTGGGCCAGTGACTTCCAAGCCAATTGGCTTTTGGGCACTAGGTGTTAAGACACCCCTACGGACTTAATGATTTCAATCTCAGACGTTTTTTTATTATACTTTTTTTTCTTTTTTTCTCCCATTGCTTGATGCTTCCTCCAATTAAACTAGAACACTGAATATTACAAACTTCTTAATTACATCTCATGGCTGTATGTTACCATGTATGTTGAAAATACCTGTCAACTGAGCATATGAAGATCCAATTTAGTGAGTATTATGGAGAATTCACAAATTAAATAATTCATAAAAAATAAACAAAAATTAACTTGTTACGAAATAGGTTGAAATTGTTGGGTTTCTATATTAGTCCCAAGATCAATTCAAGCATAGAAACATGTGTGAATACTTAAAAGAAGTATGGCGGAATCATACTTATATTGATCGTCTTTTGCGATGCGAGGAACAACAAAAATCTTCAAGCTTTTCTTCCATGAAGCTCACATTTTTGCCTCCATTTTGTGCTCCATTTGTGTTCTTCAAGCTCCAAGCTTGGTGTGCATTCCATGCCCATGGGTGGGTTTCCTTATCACCTTCGTAAGACTCCTAATGTGTGCTAGCACATGTGAAAATTTGCAACAAATCCTCACCATGTTCTTCATCTTGTTCTCAGCATTGGAGAAGAAGAAGGAAGAAATGTGGCCCTTGGCCGAGAGATAAAGAAGGAAAGAAGAGAGAGTGAGTTGTGTTGGTTGTGTAATCTAATTACCAAACAATTAAAAGTCATATAACAAATGTAATAAAATGATATATGTCTTTCAATCCATCACATTTGAGTGTTTAACACTCAATCACTTTACCAAAAACTTCCATCACATGAAAGTGATAAAGTTTACTAGTGATTTGACGCATGATGTGACTTGCGGGCCCCACTTGATTCGAAATGTGAGTGGGCCCGCAAACACTCCCGGGCTCGGGTTCGCTAATTCCGAATTAATGAATTTTCCGTTGCGACGTAATTAAATCAAATTTAATTAAATAATTATGCCAAGCAAAATTACTATTCACATCGCTAACGAATTAATTCTAAATTAACTCGTTCACCCGAATTAAAATCCAATTTTAATTCCGTGTCGAAATCCAATTTCGTATAATATATCGAATATATTATTTTATCCCGATGACTGTAGTACATAAGAGAACCAGTTCCGTATCCTACGTGATCATCATCTCCACTATGACTGGAGTGATACTTCCATCTTGACATCACACCCAATACACTACGATTCTTAATATACCAGAAGAGGCATACACAGAACCTGTTAAAGCCTTGGATGACCAAAACCAAAGTATATTGATTGTCGCAAGTATTAGCGGTGTAAGTCTCAAGTTAAGACCAAATACATCTACCTTGATTCGGACTTCCATAGACACATAGTCATACTACCAATGGAATTCCGAGGGGTCTATCCAGAGTGAAGCTGTTTTCGTACCATCGTTAAACACAACCTCCTATTACACTTGCATGAGTATCCTATACCCAAATATATGAGAACTATGTCGTTATGTTCCTACAACGCGCACAAGTGTAATACTAATCTTTTACGCATTATCGATGTACAATCTCGATAATACTCTGACTAGGGATATTTAATGATTAAACCTTCGTGGATTGATACTGTCTCATATCATCTCAATCCGGAACTAATCATGTGGACCTTTTATCATTTATACATCTAGGTAATCCAATTACAAATGATAAAATGGCAATTTCCTTTGTCACATAGTTAATTTGTACAACAACACCATAATCTGTACAAATAGTGATGCTATGGGTCATAATTGTCCAACAATCTCCCACTTGGCCTATAGCCAATCACTCAAGTGTCCTACACCCAAACTATGTACGATTCGCTCAAACTTCTGATGAGAAAAGGCTTTCGTCAGCGGATTTGCAGTGTTTATCATCTGATGCGATTTATTTGATCATCACATCGCCACGATGTATGATCCGAATGAATCAGATGAATATTTGAAGTATTTATCTGGATCGTTGATGAGACCATTAATTCTTTAGCCTGTGTTGTAGCCTAGCTCAGCTGCTAACATAACTACTCCTAATCTAATTAGGATTATTATAGATCCAAAAGGCTTCTATTGCTGCCTCAGCTGCAGCAATAATCCACTTTTGTTGTTTATTCGGTAACAGTATCTTGCTTGGAAGATTTCCAGCTCACTGTTCCGTTATTCAAACTTTATAGTACCTTTGTTACTATTTATTGTCGTTTATATCGGTTAGGAAACTTGCATCGGTGAACCCAGTCACTTCAAGTTCTCATTCTCCATAGAATAAGAAAGCATCCTTAGTTCATCTAAAATACTTAAGGATGTTCTTAACATCAATCCAATGACTATCACTTGGATTGGCCCGATTGTGACTCCATATGCTCAAAGCATATGAGACATCAGGTCGCGTACATTTTTCAATGTACAAGTTCTCGGAGAGTGCCAACAACTTTTAGATCTATCCCAGTAGATCCTTATTCCTAGAATAAAGGTTGTCTTTCCCAGAGTTCTACGGAGAATTTTCATGAAAGCCAAGCTTTCACCGATTTTATTATGGGAATATCATTTCCAAGAAATGATATGTCATCATTACTTAGGACATCACTGTCAGTGCGCTCCCACTAACCTCCTTATGTACACAAGAATCATTTTCATTTTGAATTAAATCATATACCATTATGATTACATCAAAACGATTATTCCAAGAACGATATGCTTGCTTCAATCCATAAATGGATCGAATTAACTCGCAAACCTTGTTTGCTCATTTTTGGTACGACAAAACCGTCAGGATGTTGTAACATCCTCCAAAAGGTTTCCGTTAAGTAAAGCGGTTTTGGCATTCATCTGCCATATTTCATAAATGAAACATGCAGAATTGGCAAGCATTATCCAAATGGATTTAACAATGGCAACGGTTAAAAGTTTTCGTCGTAATCGACTCAATGTTGATAATGATACATTTTTGCTACAAGCATACCTTAGTACGTTGGTTTGTTGCCTCCCATGTATGTCTTCCTTGAAGACTTATATATAGTACCAATAGGCACAATGCCTTCCGGTATAACAACCAGTGTCTAAACTTGGTTGGTATACATGGAATCCATTTCGGATATCATGGAACTTTTCCATAATAGGGAGTCGATACCTTGTATCACTTCCTCATACGTAGTCAGTTCGTAATCCTCGATAAGATTGACATCTTTATGAGGTGAGATCAGAAACCCATACCTCCCAGGTTGTTTTCTGACTCTCTCCGACTTGCGCGGTTCTTGTGTATTCGAAGATTATTGGTATAGTTTCATCCTTGATGAACTATTTGTGTTCCATTAAGGAATCAGTTCCTGGAACAGTATTACTCTGATTTTCATCGAGTTTTACTTTCCTCCCACTTACCACTGCATATAGGTATTCCTCTTAATAAAACCGCATGGTGAGCAACAATTACATTGTTCTCTTGTGAGTTGTACAAGTGCTATACTTTGGTTACGCTATGATAACCTACAAATTAGGCACTTATCTGATTTGGGTTCTAGTTTGGAATCATCCAAACATATGCCCAGCATTCCCAATCACCAGGAATGAGAAAACCCAGTTTCTTTCCTGTTCATATCTAATATAAAGTATGTCTAACAGATTTTTATGGAACCTTATTCAAAATAAGTTTTGCACTGTTAATGCGTATCCCTCGAAGGAAATGGTAGCTCAGAGCGACTCATGATTAACCTTATCATGTCCAACAAAATTTGGTTTCTCGGTTCGGACACACCATCAAATTGACGTGTTCCGGGAGGAGTCCTCATTGAAAGAATACTATACTCTTTCAAGTATTTGAGAAACTTATTGCTTAAGTATTTTCATCATGGTCCAATCAAGGTGTTTAATACTTTAGCCGATCTGTCTGTCTCTTCGTGTCGAAACTCTTTGAATTCATCAAAAGTTTTTGATTCATGTTTCAAAAGAAAACATAACCATAACGCGATGCCACATCCGTAAAGGTCACGAAACATTCATATCCACCACTAGCCTAGCTAGATATGGGCCCACTTACGTCACTATGAACGAGGGCTAACAGATCAGTGGCACTTGCACTTTTACCAAATAAAAGGCATTTTCCCTAATAAACTAGATTCGTAGACATCATTTGAATAGAATCAAATCCGTCCTAGTATCCACTTTTCGAAAGTATGGATATACGAGTCTTGTTAATTGTGTCCCAGACAACATTGCAACATATAAGTCTCAACTGATTAATTCAGTTTGAGCTATTAGTTTGTCATGTTATATGTTTGAGATTTATTTATATTCAAAATATAAATATTGTTATTCACATCTAATGTGCTTATCTCAATATCATCTTTATATAATAAAACACTTTAATGTCTAGAATATAAAGGTATACCCTCAACGGGTTAAACCCTGATATAGAGATAATGTTTCTAGTCAAACTAGTTACATTTTAACAGTTTCCTAATTCAAGTACATACCCAAAAGGTAGTTCCTAAACTTATGTCTCTATGGTCAAAACAGCGACACTCGTCCCATTTCGGATTCACAGATATATCTCTACTGAAGTCAGTATCCTGCTTATCAGCAGATTCTGCACATCAGTATATATTTATGTACCACATCTAGTATCTAAAATCCAATTTTAATACTAGTAGTGAACATGTTTATAACAAAATGGTTGAAGCCGGAGCCTTGCCCGTCTTCAATTCCTTCATGTATGCCTTGTCCATACGGTAGTCACGCTTCCAGTGACCCCGTTTGCCACAGTTTAGGCAGACATTTTGGGATATGTCCTACGTCTTCCCAGAAGTTTATAATGATTTTCCCTTTGCCCCATTTTCCACAGCCAGAAGCCTTTGGGCAAGCCTTGGCCTTCTGGGACGTCTAAGTAAGATGCGCCTTGCGTTTCTTACCCTATTGCAAACTTTGGCTTTGTCTCCTTGAGTATAGCCATTAACTCTCCAAGAGTTTTCTATTGCAATTTGTACATCTAAGATCTAAGGATAGATCTATGAAGATCCTTCAATTTCATATCATAGTATAAAGATCTAATCCTTAGTTCTGACTAAGAAATTAAAGAGTCTTTGCGGAAAGCATAACAGATTAAGCACTAAAGTTATCATCACATGAATATTCCAAATATCATGTTCTACTATTGCTCAACTCCAGGCTTAGGCTCGAGACGTCACTATATCAAATAAAGTAACTTCTCGGTCTTCAGGACTATCCTGAGATTTTATTCCCAATTTGAAAATAAAAGCCGTTTAAAAATATTTTTCCCAGGATTATGTTTTAAACACTAATCTTTCAATTATTCTTGATTGTTATAGTCCAACTATCCAATCAACGATTTCAGGTACTATAAATTATAATGATTACTATAGTCTAACTATATAATCAAGTATAATTTGATTGGTTAATTCATTATATTGATTACTATAATCCAATTATAAAATCAACTATTAATTGAAGTAGTTTGAATACAGTCCAACTGTTTAATTAAAATAACAATTAAATATTAGTCCAACTAATATATTAATTTATATGACGAAAAATTGAAATGAGCGCGTATTGGCAAGTAACTAAACGAATATTGCAAATTTAATACTTGCCTCCCACTATTTTTCGGCGTGCCTCTAACCCTCTGTGGAGTACTACTCGGGAACCTTATTTCCTAGTGGGCTAGGATCCCGTTAAATAACACACAATCTTGACTTTGGCCAACAAATTGTGTGATAATTAACAAGGTAGATCTATATGATCAATTGGATCCCATCCAATTCCTAGATCCAGTAGGTCGACATCCAAGTCCGAAACATATATCTTATATATGCCAATATATCCAATATATTCCCTATCATTTTTTCCTCTGAATCAACTAAGCCTTGGCTTTGGCACAACAAACTTAATGATCCCAGTTAAGCAGAACCCATTGACCGTGGAAAGCTTCGTAATCGATGTCGATGGACAAGAAGTGATCTTGACTTTGGCCAACAAATCACAACTTGGATAAGACACTGATATGGAACAAAGCTTTCATGATTCAAACACCCCGTGACGGATAAAGGTCTTGACTTTGGCCAACAAACCAGTACCAATCTTGGATCTTGAGTAAGAATCACTCAATGGAAGGAAAAACGCTTAATATGTGTTGAGGGTTTTCGCGTAATTGGCAACCAATTAATTATCTTTGTTAGGTCTCATCATCATACACCCTTAAACATGCATTCTAAAAACATAATAAGGCGCGTATAAAAAAATAATAATGATATGCGGATGGATACTTAACACATTGTTCCTAGAACAAATCTCTCCCTTTCCTCTCTCCCGCTAGCACAATTATTACTTCTACCCGATTACATAACACTTCTAAAGAAACCTCATTTACATTGAGGGGAATAGGTGAGAAGAGAAATACAAAGAGTCAAGAGGTAATAGGATGGACACGCAGGTCCAATTAATAAATTCTAAATTTATTACAAAAATTTTCCAAAATTGCCCTCACACCCATCTAATATCCATCCGATATGCATTATTCATGCATCACATCCATGTATTCACACAAGCATGTTATCAATCAATCTAATCAAATTAATTAATGTGAATATTAATGACCATCCAATGTTCAAACAACAATTTGATTTTGCGCGAGTCCAACTCGTTTTAAGAATAAGTACTCAAAGTACGAATTCTCGAATTATATTAAACTACAACATTAAATCCAATTTAATTTGTATTAAATGCTAATTCTATATTTAATTCCAAATTAAATATTACACTTTTTAATCGGGTCTCAAAGCCCGATTAACATCCAATGTCAATTTAATTAAAGTCCAATGGGCTTTTAATTAATTTCTTAAGGCATGGACTTTTGGTCAATATGGTCAAACCCAAATACCAAAGCCCATTTAAGGAATCACCCTTATTTGCCAAGAAACCAATTTAGGCCCATTAGGCCCAATTAAAATTATAGGTCCATTTAAGTCATATTTGGACTTTATGGATATGGTTTTGGGCCCAATTGGATCCAACCAATTAGCCTAAATCAAACTTGGCCCAACCAAGCCCATTAAGCCCAAATACAACTTTTACAAGCCCAATTCCAAATTTGGCCCAATTAATTAAATTACCAAAATTCCAAATTTCAAAATTTAATTAACCTAAAGTGTATGCCATAATTAAATAACCAAATTAATATTTCCAAAACATCAATTTACACAATTAATTATGCTTATTATCATCAAAACATGTCCAACACATTTGAATCAAAAATCAATCATTTTACATGCTACAAGTCACACGGCATTTGGGGATTTCTTTGTCCGATTCTGTTTCAATCCAATTAATCCTCAATCAACATTACCCAAATGATTTCAACTCATCCAATGATATTAGGGCAAGCATTAGTTTCGTCCAAGCCAACTTCTGGGGAAAAATTGATCCAATCCAATTTTCATCAAATTGATCATGCATGACACTATGTTATCATAATTTAAGCATATCCAAACATCAATTTCACTCAAACATGCTCAAATCAATTTTACCATAATTTCAATTTCATGCTCAAAATGGCTCTGATACCATTGTTGGGTTTCTAGATTAGTCCCAAGACCAATTCAAGCATAGAAACATGTGTGAATACTCAAAAGAAGTATGGCGGAATCATACTTACATTGATCGGCTTTTGCGATGCGAGCAACAACAAAAATCTTCAAGCTTTTCTTCCATGAAGCTCACAGTTTTTGGCCTCCATTTTGTGCTCCATTTGTGTTATTCAAGCTCCAAGCTGGTGTGCATTCCATGCCCATGGGTGGGTTTCCCTATCACCTTCGTAAGACTCCTAATGTGTGCTAGCACATGTGAAAATTTGCAATAAATCCTCACCATGTTCTTCATCTTTTTTTCTGCATTGGAGAAGAAGAAGGAAGAAATATGGCCCTTGGCCGAGAGATAGAGAAGGAAAGAAGAGAGAGTGAGTTGTGTTGGTTGTGTAATCTAATTACCAAACAATTAAAAGTCATATACCAAATGTAATAAAATGATATATGTCTTTCAATCCATCACATTTGAGTGTTTAACACTCAATCACTTTACCAACAACTTCCATCACATTAAAGTGATAAAGTTGACTAGTGATTTGACACATGATGTGACTTGTGGGCCCCACTTGATTTGAAATGCGAGTGGGCCCGCAAACACTCCCGGCTCGGGTTCGCTAATTCTGAATTAACGAATTTTCTGTTTCGACGTAATTAAATCAAATTTAATTAAATAATTATGCCTAGCAAAATTACTATTCATGTCCCTAACGAATTAATTCTAAATTAACTCGTTCGCCCGAATTAAAATCCAATTTTAATTCCGCACCGAAATCCAATTTCGTATAATATATCGAATATATTATTTTATCGATTAATTCCAATTAATCGTTCTCTCTTTAATAATATTTTATCCCAGATAAAATATCTCCGTAATTAATCCCATATTAATTTTTTCTCTCTTACAATTAATCCCAGATTAATAAAGTGCGAGTCATACGTCATTGGTGAATCTTCGGGAAGCGACCCATGAGATCCTCAGATATGTTGGTAGTAAATCTGGTCGTCGGACTATCCGAACACGTACGTACCTAGTACTACGTTTTTACCGATTTACAAGACATGTTTGGCTTCTAGCAAAACACCGTACCTACCCAATTCTCCAGAAATATTCTTAAAGGAATATGTGATCTATATCAGGCGTAGTATACGTAGTATTGCGTATTACGATCCAGTATCGGATGTCACGTGCAAGGCCTGGGGTTGGAATTGTGTCTGCCCCGTACGAAGCACATATCGGATCTCTGGTAACTAGTCTCTATAATCGGATAATCATGACCTAGTCATATTATCCCGATGACTGCAGTACATAAGAGCACCAGTTCCGTATCCTACGTGATCATCATCTCCACTATGACTGGAGTGATACTTCCGTCTTGACATCACACCCAATAAACTACAATTCTCAATATACCTAGAAGAGGCATACACAGAACCTGTTAAAGCCCTGGACAACCAAAACCAAAGTATATTTCTTGTCGCAAGTATTAGCGGTGCAAGTCTCAGGTTAAGACCAAATACACCTACCCTGATTCGGACTTCCATAGACACATAGTCATACTACCAATGGAATTCCGAGGGGTCTATCCAGAGCGAAGCTGTTTCCGTACCATCGATAAACACAACCTCCTGTTACACTTACATGAGTATCTTATACCCAATATATGAGAACTATGCTGTTATGCTCCCACAACGCGCACAAGTGTAATACTAGTCTTTTACGCATTATCGATGTCCAATCTCGATAATACTCTGACTATGGATATTTAATGATTAAAACTTTGTGGATTGATACTGTCTCATATCATCTCAATCCGGAACTAATCATATGGACCTTTTATCATTTATACATCTAGGTAATCCAATTACAAATGATAAAAGGGCAATTTCCTTTGTCACATAGTTAATTTGTACAACAACACCGTGATCTGTACAAATAGTGATGCTATGAGTCATAATTGTTTAACAGAAATACGTCTCAGGAATGGAAATTCCTTACACAGTTATCTCACACCAATTTCACCTAATTAATCAAATTAAAACACAAATTTTTTTTTTTTATAAACTGTTTTTTTAATTTTTTGAAATTTTTTGACTAAAAATCAATAAAAATAACACAATAAAAACAAGGTACTAGTCAACTATTCCCCTTTCCCAAACCTAAACGAGACATTATCCCCAATGTCTTAAAAAATAGAAGAAGATTTTAGAAAACCCTACCTGGTTAGCTGAAATTCTACATATAAAATTAAAGGTTAAGATCCAGATTTATCTGATGCTTCTTATCACGATCGTTATTAGACCAGTTTATCTTGTAAAGGATAGGGTCAATTTTGGTTTAAAGGCTAAAATTTGGTCAATTAGATCATTGGCAGTTCTGGCAGTAAAGAGGAGATCTTTTACAGGTTTTGACACGAACCCATTTCTCCAGGCATCATCAAGAAACACACAAAGAAAGTCGTAAAATCCATCAGCGTTAAACAGTCTAATCGGTTTCTGGTGTATATTCAAGTTTGCCCAAGATAGCACTGTAAAAATTTCCTCCATCGTACCCAAGCCACCTAGCAAAGCAATAAAAGCATCAGCACGGTTAATCATTTCCACCATTCGTTCAGACATACATGGTACGATAAGTTCCTCTCCGTTTGATGGTCCTATAAGATTCGCATCTGCGAAAGGTTTTGGGATGATTCCCATAACTTGACTACCTCCTTCCAGTACAGCCCTTGAAATGATCCCCATTGGCCCAAGATTGCCACCGCCATATACTAAGTGCATATTCCTTTCAGCAATGACTCTACCCAATTCTTGTGCTGCTGCAATGAACTTTGGTTTAGAACCAGCACTAGTACCACAAAACACACAGATATTTACAACTCGTCTTCTTGAAATAGCTTTCAATTTTTTTTATGTATTTCTTTCTCAAATCTGGATTCCTTCAAAAGTGCAATGATGAGTTAAATTTATAGAACCTGAAAAGGGTAAGTAATAATAACACTAATATCTTCCAAAGGACGATTCTTAGCTAAATAATAAAATAAATCATGAAAGGTCAAAAAGTCAGGATCCTGTTGGCGAAAATCAAGATAATTACAACATAAAATCAAATCAAAGCAATTATTAAGGCAACGAAATTGTGTACACAATACGCCACTCGTTTGGTATAAAAATCCATTAGGATGCGTCTCAAGAATTCATTCTTTACTCAGCCATCACTAATGATTTAGCTCTCATCTTTGTGATTACCAAACACCATTTCTCTTATCTTTCTTTGCATTAAATGCTCCATTTATGCCTTTTCCTACAAAAATATCACACAAAATTGAAAACTCTACAACATGTATGCACAAAATATGAAAACATAATTACAACAAACTGCATGGGTTGCCTCCCTGCTAGCGCTAAATTTTTCATCTTCAGCTAGACGTGACTGAAATCTATCTGTCAAAGAGGTCTCAGCGTCGTCTTGGATGTCCGATTTAAGACAATCCTGTGTGCGTTATTTTTGAAGGGTCTCTTCTAACGGTAATATGGCAATAATTTTGTCTCATTCAGAGCTGGTGCCACCTTTTTAATCTTTGTCGCTCCAGTGGTTCCTGAAAAGAAAGAAAGAAAACCATGAGTTCTCGTATGGTGCTTGACTTTGAATGGAAGTTCCATTCTTTCAAGCTTCTGGGTGATGTCTTTAATTTGTACTTCCCAAAATAGTGGTATTTGTCTTGAATGCCTGAGATCTGCAATATGGTCAGATATTTGCTCCTCTATTTGTTCTGCTTCTTGCTCCACCTTTTCTTCACAGATGTATTTTAGGATTTCCATATTCAATTCTTCATCTGTCATCTGTGAAATGCATGCTCCATAAGTATCAACCTGAGGATGTAAAGAGATGTCAAATTTTAGGTCTCCATCCTCTGAGGTTGATGTGATTGGCTCAGGTAGATCTACTTCAAACATTAGTGCAATGGAAGCTCCAAGATCTTCATTTTGAGGATACAGAATTTCATCCTCAATTTTTGTTGGCACAAACAGCTCTACTTCTTTATCCTCATCAGAATCTGAATAATAAAAATCAAACAGAGACGTTGCTGGTTTGGGCTCCTGAACTGATACCTCTGGTTCTTGATACTGCTCAACCTCTTCCTCTGTTAAGGTGTCATTGTGAAACTCTGGGTACTCAAAGGCTTAATCAGTTTCGTATGAAAATATTTCGTGAGGTATGTAGCTTTGGTTTTCTGTTAATTGTCTCGTTTGATCTGTCAGTCTCTAAATGGATGTTGAATGTCTCTGAATACTTTCAAATTGATTCTGGAATGTTTCAAGCATTGTATCCAACTTTTCGTCTTGTTTCTTGAACCAACCTTTGAGAATGTCAATCATCTGATCTTCCTCTGATGGTTCTGGTTTTTGATGAAGATCGTAGGTAGATGGTGGATAAGATAACAAATGTGGTTCTGTGAAATATGCTGGCTCTTCGTACCTTGATTGATTCCTATAATTCTGCCACTCTGAAATGTATATGCATTGATCGCTTGGGTGGTTACCATTGCATATCATACATCTCCCCATTGCGTTCTGTTGAGAAAATGTAGTATTGTTTAGTTCTAACATCCAGTGATAATTAGGCTGGACAACATGACTCAGACAATCGGACTGTTGCTCCCTGATTTGGGGTGTATCTTCTTATAGTAAAGCTCGTAATCTTTCTATCTCCCAATAAAGATCCATGTCAACCACCTGAAAAATAAAAGAAGGAAATAAAAATTACAGATAAAAATAAAATTAGATACAAGTAAATTAGATAACTTCAAAATTAGTAACTCAAGAAAAATAAGTCCCCGACAACGGCGCCAAAAACTTGACAGGCGTAATCACACGCGTATAACGCAAGCGCGCGTATCGTTGAAGTAGTATAGAAATATCGATTCCACGAGGACTTAATTCCTACTGTTGTTAGTAATTATTGATACTATTTATTTACATGTATCTTATTATAGGGAAAAGGAATGATTACTTTTGGTTGGTTGAATGTGGATTTGCTGAACAAATAAATAAATAAAAACACAAAAGAAAATACTAAGGAAAATAAACAAAACACATAAATATCTAGGGTTGTTATTTCACACAATATTATTCTAATTATAAATTGATTATCTTATATATGTGTAATAAATCAATTTGCTAACCTGAAACACGAAGATATGCAAAAGCCTTTGTCGATGGTCAGATGCAAAACACCCAAATAACCCAATTAATCATATGTATATGTTAATCAAGTTAAGTGAATTCATTAAGTCTAAGTTCCACTAGTGGCTACCCCCGCCCGACATGTATATGTCTATCCTGTAAGGAACCTATTAAAGGGTTATATATCATCAAGGAAGATTTTGGGCTATTGAATGTAAGACTAAAACCTAAAATCCCTTCATCAAGTTCATTTTAAGTTTACCACGTCAATCTTATTCTTGATCAAGCATAAGAAGCATTAAGCTTAAGATTCAATAAACAACTAAAGAATTACCCATTATATAATTAAATCAATTATTAAGCATGTGAATATTATGTTCTATCACTTCCCTAGAATATAAATAAAATGATGGGGTAAAGGGATCCACATTTACTATTTCTAATTTAGAAATCTCTCTTATTATAATATTGAAATTATCAGTCATATTACCAACCGACCATATAGGCGGTATCCTGATTAAGTCAGATTTTCAATTAAGTCCAACCGACCATAAAGGCGCTGTTATCATTTGTCCATAATCCAGCCATATAGGCGGTAATTATCTGTCACCTAAAGACCGACCATATATACGCTGTCACGTTATGTCAAATAAATAAAACCAGCCATTAAGGCGGTAATCTTTTAATTTAAATTATAATTTCAATATTATAATTAAGGGAGATTGATCTAAACTAAAATAATAAAAGCTTCACCCTTCCCCCAGCAGAAATCTAACTACAAAACATAAAAGAAAAGAAAAGAAAAGAAACTACTATTATTACTGAAAATAAAAATACATAATTTAAATTACAAAAAATAAACAAATAAGATGAAATCCTTAAATTCCTTACAAAAACCTAAGGAAAGCATCAGAATTACAAATGAAATGGCTTGGTATTTATAGGCAATTCTAAAAGCTTCCACCAATTTCTCTCCACCAATTGCTCCACCAAACATGGCACCAAACATGGCATCAAACATGACACCAAAAATGGCACCAAATCCTCCACCAAACATGCAAGCATGTTTGGTGGAAGTTTGACCATTTTTTTTTTAATTTTTTTTATTTTGAAAATGACTTAAATAATTATATATAACATAATTCCGAATGTTTTATTAATTTCGGTCATGAAATCTTCGGAATTCGAAATTATTATGAACGTCAAAATTGTAGATCATTGAGTCTTCTTTAATCTGGAATTGAATCACCTCAATCTGATATCGGAGTAAAAGGTTATGGCCAAAATACGACAATTATGCAAAGTTGGAATTTCTGAAATTGTACTTCGTTAGAATGATATTCACAAGTTTCCAATCTCGAAAATCAACATGTCAAGTCCAGTGTTTGCCCTTATTTATTCGATATTTCATCCTAAATGATTCCATTAAGTCCCAATTTTATTTTATCTGCAAAATAAACTAAAACACATCAAAACATTCATCAAACCCGAGAAACTAAACAAAATATTAGGTTAAAGGGGCGGTAAATATTGATATATTTTCCGCTCATCAATAAAGGTCTGAGGTGTAATGCTCAGTTGTTCAGTAAATGTACTACAACTCACAGTTAGCTAATGTTTGCGTTTTTAGCTCATATAACCTTTATAAAGTAACTAGTCGTAGTTTAAGATGACTAAACCACCATGGGTTTATGATGGCCTTAGTCGCGGGTTTGGGTGATTTGGTAGATAATAAGTCAGTTTCGATTGTGAGAAAAATTGATGTTGCATTCAATACAGTGAGTGTTCAAGGTATGATATGTATATGTTGTCATCGGATTAAGAGGAGATTTATAAGTTTGAGTAAGATTTATAAGTTTGAGTATAGTCACATATATTTGATTTTTATTTAAGTTCTTATTGTCACTGTTATATTTTCATAAGATATGAGTTACTTACTGAGTTTTATAGCTCACACCCCAACATTTTGCTAGTGTTGCAGGTTCACATTAGACTCAAGGGGCTGGAAGATTCTTTAGGCGTTTTGCAGACAATGGATCACCCGATGCAGTCAAGTTGATCTTGAGTCATTGTATGGTTCTGGGTTGTGTTATCGGCTCCCAGAGCCTTCGTTTTATTTATTGTATTACATGTGTTTTTTTAATCGTGCTGAATACGTAGTTATTATAATTATTCTATATAATGTCAGGCCGAAGGCCTATTTACTTATAAGTTGAGATTATGTCAGGCCGGAGGCCTATCTGCTTATGAATTGAGAATATTGGTTTGTATTTGATATCAGAACACCTCGAGGTGCTGGACTTTGATCCAGGTTTCATGATTTGTTAGCAGAGGTCATGCCGGAAGTTTAGTAACATCAGAGGCTTATGGAGATGAGTTTTCCCGTCTCCTGCAGGTAGCATCCTGATATTAGATGTGATGTTACATATTTTGTTATGGTTAATGCTCGGAGCGCCAATCCGAATCGTATTTATGTCTGATTCCTGAATATGAACAATACATTTTTTCCATAATATTTCTTATATATGGTTGCACATCTTATTTTTATATACGTATTTGATCTAAGTACGATTAGATTGAAACTAAATATGATACAGCGATATGTATATATTAGTGTTGGACAATTATTAACCATAGCGTCACCATTTGTACAGATCATGGTGTTGTTGTACAAATTAACTATGTGTGACAAATGAGATTGCTCTCTTATCATTTGTGATTAGATCACCAAGATGTATAAATGATAGGAGGTCCATGTGATTAGTTCCTGGATTGAGAATGATATGAGACAGTATCAGTTCACGAAGGATTAATCATTAAATATCCCTAGTCAGAGTATTATCGAGATTGGACATCGATAAATGCGTAAAAGACTAGTATTACACTTGTGCGCGTTGTGAGGGCATAACGGCATAGTTCTCATATATTTGGGTATATGATACTCATGCAAGTGTAATAGGAGGTTGTGTTTTACCGATGGTACGGGAACAGCTTCGCTCTGGATAGACCCCCTCGGAATTCCATTGGTAGTATTACTATGTGTCTATGGAAGTCCGAAATCAGGGTAGGTGTATTTGGTCTTAACCTGAGACTTGCACTGCTAATACTTGCGACAATCAATATATTTGGTTTTGGTCATCCAGGGCTTTAACCCGGTTTTGTGTACGCCTCTTCTGGGTATAATCGAGAATCGTAGTGTGTTGGGTGTGATGTCAAGACGAAAGTATTACTTCAGTCATATGGAGATGATGGTCACGTAGGATACGATACTAGTACTCTTATGTACTGCAGTCATCGGGATAAAATGACAAGGTCAGGTTAATCCGATTATAGAGACTAGTCACCAGACATCCGACTGTGCTTCGTACGGGGAAGACACAATTTTAGCCACAGGCCTAGCATGTGATCATCCGATACTGGATCGACATACGCAATACCACATATACTACGCCTGATATAGATCTTATATTCCTGTAAGGATATTTCTGGAGAATTGGGTAGGCATGGCGCTTTGCTAGAAGCCAACCTTGTCTTGTAAATCGGTACAAACATAGTACTAGGTACTTACGTGTTCGGATAGTCCGACGACACCGATTTACTGCCAACATATCCGGGGATCTCATGGGTCACTTCCGGAAGATTCACCGATAACGTATGACTCGCACTTTTAATTAATCTGGGATTAATAAGATGAGAGAGAAAATTAATCTGGGATTAATTGCGGAGATATTTTATATAGGATAAAAATCATTTAAAGAGAGATAACGATTAATTTGGAATTAATCGATAAAATATTATATTTGATATATTATACGAAATTGGATTTCGACGCGAAATTAAAATTAGATTTTAATTCGGGCGAATGAATTAATTTAGAATTAATTCCTTAGCGATGTGAATAGTGATTCGCTAGGCATAATCATTTAATTACGTCGCGACGAAAAATTCGTTAATTTAGAATTAGCGAACCCGAGCCCGGAGTGTTTACGAGCGCATTCGCATTTCGAATTCGAGTGCGACACGCAAGTAACATCAAGCGTCAAATCGGGTATAGTCATAGAGGTTTCTAATAGATGTGAGATGCCATGATAATAAAGAGATTCTGGATTCCCCCAAACCCCGGCCGTAGAAAAAATAAGATGAATGACACCAGGAAAATGATAAGTTGCCCTAACCAAGTAATTCAATAGATAAAGCCTCGACCTACCTAGACCCCACCCCTCAGTGATACCAGTCAAGGAAGCTACACTGATGGAATCTAGCTCATACCTACCTTACATGAGAAACAAACTCCACCACGACACAGAATACCAGAACAAGGATATCGAGACTCATCAAGGTATAAGTCATTTGTCCTAATCCCTTTCAAAAATGGGTATAGGCAACAGAAAGAAGCTCGGCGAGAGTTCAGAAATGAAAGGACCTTGGAAGGCAGATCACCCAGAAAGAGAATTAAAGAATTTTCAAGGATATGAACAAGAGACCCAAGGTAGCAAAAAGATCAAGGTGTTGGACAATTATGACCCATAACATCACTATTTGTAAAGAGCATTGTGTTTTTGTACAAAATTACTATGTGACTGACCGGCGTAAACACACACGTATAACGCAAGCGCACGTATCGTTCAAGTAGTATAAAAAGTATCGATCCCACGAGGACTTAATATCTCTTCTATTAATTTTATGAGGTCAAATGATTACTAGTATCTAACAGGTTGTTTGATTGATTTGAAAATGTGACGATTCTAAATTTAAAAATAAGTAAATAAAGTTGTCGAAAATAGGTTTTAAGAAAATTCAATATTAAAACTATCTAGGGTTGTGATTTCTTTCTTCCATCATCATTTAAAGATGAAGTGGTTATCTTAAAGTTGGGCAATATATTGATTTATTAACCTGGAACACTAAATTATGGTGTGAGCCTCTGTCGATTGTCAGACACAAATACCCAGTTTAACCCAATTGAACCATATGTCCTATGTCAACCAAATTATCTGGATTCATTAAGGTTAAGTTCCAATTATGGCTACCCCCGCCCGGCAGGTAATTCCTATCCTGTAAGGAAATCTATTAAGGGTTATCTATCCTCAAGGAAGATCGTGGGCTATTGAGTCTAAGGCTGAAACCTAAAATCCCTATGTCTAGTTCATTTTAGATTTACCAGATCAATTTTATTAATGGCCATTAATGAAAAAGCATTAAGATTAAGACTCAATAAATAAATCTTTATATTACCCAAACTATAATCTAACCCTTATAAAACGGTGATATTGGATTTCATCACAACCCCAGATAACTAATTTAGTTACAACACATAACTAGGGCTAGTAAAAACTTGAAAATAAAAGACATAAAGTAAAAATGCGGTAAAGTAAATACTGAAAATAAATTACAATAAAATAAAATGCTAAGGAAAAGGAATTACTTTTACTACTACTAATTTAGATATCTCCCATAATATAATATATAAACTTGTGATAACATTACCAACCAGCCATATAGGCGGTAACCTGATTAAATCAAATTAAGTCCAACTGGCCATTAAGGAGGTAAAAAGATTTTCCATGAACCTGCCATATAGGCGGTAAGAAAGTTTAATTACCAACCGACAATCTGGCGGTAATCCTTGATTAGTCAGGTTAAAACCAGATTAAAATGAATTACCAACCGACCAAAATAGCGGTAGTCTTTTTAAGTCAATATTTTTAAATAGTGAATATATTATATTTAAGGGAGATTAATCTAAATAGCAATAGTAAAAGAATTACCTTTCACCCTAGCTGGAAGTTACCTCCTCATTACTGAAAAGTAAAAACTGAAAAATTAAAGAAAGAAAAGTACTGTGCGTAAAAGTAAATTTGCGGAAAGTAAAAACTGAAAAGTAAAAAAAGAAAGTGCGAAACTGAAAATAATTACTGAAAACTAAAATAAACAAACTAGATACAATCTTCTTATTTATTCATTAAGAATTTCAAGAGAAAGTATGAATTTTACAAATGAAATGGCTTGGTATTTATAGGTAAAATTTTGCCACCATCAAATCATCCATCAAATTCTCCACCAAATCCATTATTAATTTCTCCACTAATTACTCACCAAATCCATAATTGCTCCACTAATTTCTTATCTTGTTTGCTGTTGATTTGATAATTTTTATTAATTATTAATTAATTAATATTTTGCTTTGAAAATGATTGATAATGACTTTTAATAATTGCACTCCACACACTTCTGGATGGTTCATCAATTTCAGTCATGAAATCATCAGAATTCGAATATAGTTTCTCTTTCAAAGTTGTAGAAGTTTGAGTCTTCTTTAATCTGGGACTTGAATCAGCTCCATCCGATATCTGAGTAAAAAGTTATGCCCAAAATACGACAGATGCGCAAAACTGGAATTTCCAAAACTGCACTTCGTCAAAACGCCCTTTCAAGTTTCCAATCTCCAAAATTAAAATATCAAGTCCAATAATTGCCATTAATTTACCCAAATTTCATCCTAAATGATTTCATTGAGTCCCATATTATTTTATCTGTAAAATAAAATAAACATATCAAAACGTTCATCAAACCCGAGAAACTAAACAAAATATTAAGTAAAAGGGGCGGTAAATATTGATATATTTTCCGCTCATCACACCCCCAAACCTAACATTTTGCTAGTCCTCGAGCAAAACAACAAAATAAAAATAAAATTAAACTAAGCCACTTTCGTAGGGATCACGGTTGCATTTAGCATTGTAACAAGCCTTTAAACCCCTAGGTGTCCCTAGTGGACGAGTTGTAGTCTCGTGAGGGCTTACAGCAACGATACCCACAAACGTTTTACAAAAGTAAAAAGATAATAAAACTAATGCACACAAAAGCAAAAGACAAGAGAAATAGAATAAATAAGTTAGTGACTAATCAGGTGAAACTTCTACTCCAAGTCAATAGTTGTTTTGTTTCATTCTAAATTACAGAATAAGTAAATTCTCCGATTATATTTACCATTCTCCATATACACAGCCAACAAAGTATTAAACAATCTCATTTTTGCCCACAACAGTCATAAGTGCAGTTGAGAAGAGAGTAATATTTTTGTCCTGAAGTTTTATAAGAATTCAACACACCTTTTTATAGCAATGGAATAATTTTTCTGATTTTTCTGATTTTTTTTCTTTGATTTTTTCTCTATTTTTTATTTATATACAATATCTTCCATCTATGTAACGAGCGTTGGGTCGGTGGCTCCCAAACCAGTTGGCTTTAGGGCACCAGGTGTCAAGACACCCCTACGGACTTAATTACTCAGACTTCAGATATATATATTTTTGCAGTATCTTTGATCCATGTAGCGAGCTTTGGGCCAATGACTCCCAAACCAGTTGGTTTTAGGGCACTAGATGTTAAAACAACCCTTACAGACTTAATAACTCGGATCTCAGACGTTTTTTTTTTTTTTTTTTTTTTTTTACTCCATTGTTTTTTTTTAGATGCTTTTCTCAATTAAACTAGAGCACTGATATTACAAACTTTTCAATTTTAGCTCACGACCGTATGTTACTATGCATATTGATAATATCTGTCAACTGACATATAAAGATTCATTTTAGTCAGTTTTATGGAGAATTCACAAATTAAATAATTTAAAATGAAATAAACAAAAATTAACTTGTTTCAAAATAGGTTTGAGATACGTATCAGGAGTGGAAACTCCTTACTCTCAGCTATCTTTTACCAATTTCACACCTTTTTAGTCAAAAATAAAAAATAAAAACGCAAAATATTTTTGTAATTTTTGAAAATTTTCTAATTTTTTTGTATTTTTCGAAAAATTTTTGACTAAAAATAAAAAATAACAGACAAACTAAAAACAAGGTACTAATCAACTAATTCCCTATCACCAACCCTAACCTAAATGAGACATTGTCCCCAATGTCTTAAACAGTAGAAGAAGAATTTAGAAGATATACCTGGTTAGCAGAAATTCTACAGGAAATTAAAGGTTAAGATCCAGATTAACCCGACGCCTCTTACCACGATCGTCCCCAGACCAATTTATCTTTGAAATGATAGGGTCAACTTGTGGTTCATAGGCTATGAGTTGGTCTATTAGATCCGGAGCAGTTCTGGCAGTGAAGATGAGTTCTTTCATAGGTTTTGACACGAACCCATTTCTCCGAGCATCATCAAGAAACACACAAAGAAAATCATAAAATCCATCAACGTTAAGCAGTCCAAGCGGTTTCTGGTGTATGTTCAGGTTCCCAAGATAGAACTATAAAAATTTCCTCCAATGTGCCCAAGCCACCTGGCAAAGCGATAAAAGCATCAGCACGGTTAATCATTTCTACCAGTCGTTCAGACATACCTGGCACGATCAGTTCCTCTCCGTTTGATGAACCAATAAGATTTGCCTCTGCCAAAGGTTTTGGGATGATTCCCAAAACATGACTGCCTCCTTCCTGTACAGCCTTTGAAACGATCCCCATAAGTCCAAGATTTCCTCCGCCATATATTAAGTACATATTCCTTGCAGCTAAGACTCGACCCAATTCCTGTGCTGCTTCTATGTATTGTGGCTTAGTACCAACTACTACTACCGCAAAACACGCAGATGTTTTCAACTCGCCTTCTTGAAGTGGCTTCCATATATTTTTTTTTGTATTTCTTTTTCAACTTTGGATGCCTTCAAAAGGCAATGACGGGCTGAATTTATAGTACCTGAAAAGGGTGAGTAATAATAGCACTAGTATCTCCAAAGGACGATTAGTAACAAAATAGTAAAAAAGATGGTGATATGGTCAAAAAGGTCTGGATCCTATCTAAGAAAATAAAAGAAAACAACAAAAAAAAAAATCACAATTATTAAGAAAAGACAAAGAGATATAATATTTACAAGAAAAGTAACGGCTTGATTGACGTCTAATTCTATGCGTCAGGGACAAGCTTCCCATCCAATTTTCTTATAAATTGGCAAACATGGTCTTTTTGAGTCAGATTCCCGAGACTTAACAGTTGTCTTTCCTTTTGGAATTGTGTATGTAATTTGCGAATGGCTATGTGAACATATCCACTGGGATGCGTCTCAAGAGTTAAAGATATATCATCTAAAGACTCCTTACTCAAGCCATCCCTAATGAAGTTAATTTTGTCTTCGCGATTATCAGACAACCATTCCTAAAGAACGACAACGAGTGTTGCAATTAAATCGTGCACATTTGAAACAAACACCCATTTGCTTAGCTCTACGTTTCTTTGCATAGGTGCTTCTTCCAAACCAGGCAGATGTGAAATAAAAGAGTCAGAAGACTCACCTGCCAATCAGACTCGTGCTTCAATTACCCAACGAATGTCATTAGGAATACCTTTGATCATCAGTAGTCTCATCCGTTCCAAGCGAGCTTTGTAAACTTTCATCAGAGATTTTTGAGGGAGAGAAGGAAATTACTTGTGAAGATTTGCGAGAGCTTCTTCCATCGTGAAATGACTAAACCTGCAAAAAACTAAACACACCAAATTAAATCACACCAAATCACAATATATACAAAAATTGCATGGGTTGCCTCTCCTACTAGCGCTAAGTTTAAAGTCGTCAGCCAGACTTGACTTCTCGAACGTTAAGCTGGATCTGAAAGTGTAACACTTCTTTTTGTCGCTCAAATGATTCTCCCCAGTAGTGCTTGACACGTTTGTTTTTAACCTTGAAAGTTTTGTTAGCGTCAGGATCATGTATCTCAACGGCTCTATTCGGTAAAACTTTGGTGATCACAAATGGACCTGACCACCGTGATTTTGGCTTCCATGGGAAGAATTTCACCCTTGATTTGTTTAACAGTACCTTCTGCCCTGGTTCCAGTTGTATGCGCACTAACTTATCATCATGTCTTTTCTTGCCCTTTTCTTTGTACAATTTGGCATCTTCAAAAGGCTGATTGTGAAATTCCTCCAATTCATTGAGCTGGTGTAACTTTTTCTCTTCTGTTGCTTGTAGTGAAAGAATTGCCTCTTTCAGTGCAAAAGACGCTTTATCTTTAGACTCTACAGGCAATTGACATGTTTTAAGTTTATCAGTAGAACTTTGCATTGCATTGGAGTTCTGAATGGTACTGTGTATCACATCAAGTTTGAAACATTCCTCCTTCTTTTCATCATCTGGGAAATTCATGGCCTTGAAAATATTGAATGTTACTTCTTGGTCCTGTACCCTCATGGTTAATTATCCTTTTTGTACATCAATAATGGTTCGACCTGTAGCCAAGAATGGTCTCCCAAGGATGATTGGCACGTCTGCGTCTTCCTCCTCCATATCAAGGACAATAAAATCTGCTGGGAAAATGAATTTGTCAACCTTGACCAGCACATCCTCAACTACGCCTCTTGGAAATACGAGCGTTCTATCAGCAAGTTGCAGTGAGACTGAAGTTGGCATTGTTTCTCCAATCTGTAATTTCCTGAAAATAGAAAAAGGCATCAAGTTAACACTTGCACCTAAATCACACACAAGCCTTACCAAAGTCATGTTCTCCTATGACGCAAGGAATAGTGAAACTGCCAGGATCTTTCAACTTTGGGGGAAGTTTCCTCTGAATGATAGCGCTGCATTCTTCTGTTAATGCTACTGTCTCGTAATCTCCCAATCTCCGTTTTCGTGAAAGAATATCTTTCATGAATTTGGCATAGGTGGGCATTTGTCCAACGCTTCTGCAAATGGAATGTTGATATGCAGCTTTTTGAAGATCTCCAGGAACCGGGAAAATTGCTTTTCCAATTTAGTCTTCTGAAGATGTTGAGGAAAAGGTGGAGGTGGAGTGATCTGTTCTTTTTCCTTTGCTGCTTTTTTCCTCCATCTGTTGCTTTGTTTCTTTTGGAACTTCCTCAGCAGTTGTTTTGGCTCCAACATCTTTGTTGATTCAGTACCGCTTTTTAACATGATGGCATGACATTGTTCCTTCCCCATGTTTCTTCGATTTGGCTCAGTGTTGCTAGGAATGGTACCTGGCGGTCTGTAACTCTGAGCATTGGCCAGTTCTCCATTTGATTCTTCAGTGCTTAATAGAAGCATATTGACTTTGTATTAATGCTGCTTGGGATTGAAACATAGCATCATATCTTGCTGCTTGAGAGTCGTGTTTTGCTTCTAACTTTTTCAAGTGGGTCAATACTTTTGTTATTCTTGGTTCATTTGCCTGCTCCTGGCTTTTGTTATGTTGCTAGAATTCAGGTGGTGGATAGTTTTGCTGTTGGCCTGAATTGTTGCTCCACTCCATGAAAAATTGGGATGATTCCTCCACCCTGGGTTGTAGGTGTTGGAATATGGATTGTTCCCCTGCCTGTTGAAATTGTTGACAAAATTCACCGTTTCTTCAAGTTGGTTCGACTCTGGTGTTCCTTCATATGGTGAACTTGTGGATCCAGTGGTAAGAGTTTCCATGAATTTGCATATCTGATCTAGCTTGGCATTCAGTTCTGTGTTGGCTCCAACTTCATAAATTCCTGCGATTCTTTGGATCATGCTCCTTTCTGTTGGCCACAAAGAATTATTGTTGGCCATTTCTTCAATTAAATCCCAAGCCTGATCTTCTCATTTTGCCATTAGTGCTCCTCCAGCAGCAGCATCAATTGTGGTTCTCATTATTCCAGAAAGTCCATTATAGAATGTTTGGACTTGAAGCCATTTTGGAATCTCATGGTGAGGACATTTCCAGAGCAAATCTTTGTACCTTTCCCAAGCTTCGTAGAGGGATTCTGAATCTTGTTGTACAAAGGATGTGATGTCATTCCTCAGCTTTCCGGTTCTGGCTGGTGGAAAGTATTTTGCAAGAAATTTGGTGGCTAGAGTGTTCCAAGTTGTGATAGAACCTGCTGGTAATGAATGTAGCCATGCTTTAGCTCTGTCCTTCAAGGAGTATGGAAAAACACGCAGTCTCATTGCTTCTTCAGCTGCTCGATTGTAATTGAAAGTCCGCAAACTTCCAGGAAGTTGCTGATGTGGGCATTAGGATCTTCAGTTGCATTTCCCCCAAACTGTACTGATTGCTGAATCATTTGAATGCATGTTTTGATGTCACACGTATTTGTTGGTAAGGGAGGAAGTACAATACATGAAATAAGTCTGTCAACCACCGGAATGGTTCTATCTCGAATGGTAATTGGTGGTGCAACGTTCAAAGGTTCAGGTTCCATGTTGACTAAAGCTTCTTGGCCTTCTCACCTTTCCCTTCTCAACTGTCTGATAGTTCTTTCAATTTCTGGGTCAAGCGGTCGTAGTTCAAAGCTTCTAGTTCGTCTCATGAAGTTTTTGAGAACCTGAAACACAAGAAAACAAAAACAATAAGTAAAAAGAAATTAGATACAAGTAACGGTATCTAACCCCAAAATTAATAGTGAAAGATAAATAAGTCCCCGGCAACGGCGCCAAAAACTTGACCGGCGTAAACACACACGTATAACGCAAGCGCACGTATCGTTCAAGTAGTATAAAAAGTATTGATCCCACGAGGACTTAATATCTCTTCTATTAATTTTATGAGGTCAAATGATTACTAGTATCTAACAGGTTGTTTGATTGATTTGAAAAGGTGACGATTCTAAATTTAAAAATAAGTAAATAAAGTTGTCGAAAATAGGTTTTAGAAAATTCAATATTAAAAACTATCTAGGGTTGTGATTTCTTCCAATATCATTTTAAAGATGAAGTGGTTATCTTAAAGTTGGGCAATATATTGATTTATTAACTTGGAACACTAAATTATGTGTGAGCCTCTGTCGATGGTCAGACACAAATACCCAGTTTAACCCAATTGAACCATATGTCTATGTCAACCAAATTATCTGGATTCATTAAGGTTAAGTTCCAATTATGGCTACCCCCGCCCGACAGGTATATTCCTATCCTGTAAGGAAATCTATTAAAGGGTTATTTATCCTCAAGGAAGATCGTGGGCTATTGAGTCAAAGGCTGAAACCTAAAATCCCTATGTCTAGTTCATTTTAGATTTACCAGATCAATTTTATTAATGGCCAATTAATGAAAAAGCATTAAGATTAAGACTCAATAAATAAATCTTTATATTACCCAAACTATAATCTAACCCTTATAAAACGGTGATATTGGATTTCATCACAACCCCAGATAACTAATTTAGTTACAACACATAACTAGGGCTAGTAAAAACTTGAAAATAAAAGACATAAAGTAAAAATACGGTAAAGTAAATACTGAAAATAAATTACAATAAAATAAAATGCTAAGGTAAAAGGAATTACTTTTACTACTACTAATTAGATATCTCCCATAATATAATATATAAACTTGTGATAACATTACCAACCAGCCATATAGGCGGTAACCTGATTAATCAAATTAAGTCCAACTGGCCATTAAGGCGGTAAAAAGATTTGTCCATGAACCTGCCATATAGGCGGTAAAAAGTTTAATTACCAACCGACCAATCTGGCGGTATCCTTGATTAGTCAGGTTAAAACCAGATTAAAATGAATTACCAACCGACCAATATAGCGGTATCCTTTTTTAGTCAATATTTTAAATAGTGAATATATTATATTTAAGGAGATTAATCTAAATAGCAATAGTAAAAGAATTACCTTTCACCCTAGCTGGGGAAGTTACCTCCTCATTACTGAAAAGTAAAAACTGAAAAATTAAAGAAAGAAAAGTACTGTGCGTAAAAGTAAATTGCGGAAAGTAAAAACTGAAAAGTAAAGAAAAAAGTGCGAAACTGAAAATTAATTACTGAAAACTAAAAATAAACAAACTAGATACAATCTTCTTATTTATTCATTAAGAATTTCAAAGAAGAAAGTATGAATTTTACAAATGAAATGGCTTGGTATTTATAGGCAAAATTTTGCCACCATCAAATCATCCATCAAATTCTCCACCAAATCCATTATTAATTTATCCACTAATTACTCCACCAAATCCATAATTGCTCCACTAATTGCTTATCTTGTTTGGTTTTGATTTGATAATTTTTATTAATTATTAATTAATTAATATTTTGCTTTGAAAATGATTGATAATGACTTTTAATAATTACACTCCACACACTTCTGGATGGTTCATCAATTTCGGTCATGAAATCATCAGAATTAGAAAATATTTTCTCTTTCAAAGTTGTAGAAATTGGAGTCTTCTTTAATATGGCACTTGAATCAGCTCAATCCGATATCTGAGTAAAAAGTTATGCCCAAAATACGACAGATGCGCAAAACTGGAATTTCCAAAACTGCACTTCGTCAAAACGCCCTTTCAAGTTTCCAATCTCCAAAATTAATATCAAGTCCAATAATTGCCATTAATTGACCCAAATTTCATCCTAAATGATTTCATTGAGTCCCATATTATTTTATCTGTAAAATAAAATAAAACATATCAAAACGTTCATCAAACCCGAGAAACTAAACAAAATATTAAGTAAAAGGGGCGGTAAATATTGATATATTTTCCGCTCATCAGTGACAAAATGAAATTGTTATTTTATTTATATTGTAATTGGATTACTTGGATATATATTAATGATAAAAGTCCATATAGTTAAAATCAGATTAATAAGATATGAGACAATATTAATCCACAAACGGTTTAATCATTAAATATCCATAGTTGTAGTATTATCGAGACTGGACATTGATAATGCATAATAGACTAGTATTACATTTGTGCACGTTATGGAAGCTTAACAGCATAGTTCTCATATATTTAGGTATTGGATACTTATGCAAGTGTAATAAGAGGTTCTGTTAGCCGTTGGACCGAGAATAGTTCGCTTTTGATAGACCCACTCGGAATCCCATTGGTAGTATGACTATGTGTCTATGGGAATCCGAATTAGGGTAGGTGTATGTGCTCTTTAACCTGAGATTTACGTTGCTATTACTTGCGACAATCAGTTTACTTTAATATTGGTCGTCTGGAGCTTTAACAGGTTCTATGTACGCCTATATTGGGTTTACTGAGAATCGTAATGTATTGGATGCGATGTCAAGATGGGATTATCACTTCAGTCATATGGAGATGATGGTCACACATGATACATAACTAATACTCTTAAATGCTGCAACTGTCGGGATAGTATGACTAGGTCATGACTTCTCGATTATAGAGATTAGTTACTCAAGATCCGATATATGCTTCGTACGGGGCAGACACAGAGCCAGCCTTAGGCCTAGCATGTGACATTCGATATTTGATCGTATTACATAATATTAGTATTACTACGCCTGATACAGATGATATTCCTCGGTGAATATTTCTAGAGAATTAGGTAGGCACGATACTTTTCTAGAAGCCAATCATGTCTTGTAAATCGATAAGAACATGATACGGGGTACGTACATGTTCAGATAGTCCGATAACCGTATTTACTGCCAACATATCCAGGAATCTCTTGGGTCGCTTCCTAAAGATTCACCAATGACATTTGACTCAGATAGAATTAATCTGGGATTAATTATGGGAGAAAAAATTAATCTGGGATTAATTACGGCAAGAATTAATCTGGGATTAACTTCGTATAGAAGAGAGAACGTGATTAATTTAGAATTAAGATAAAATAAATTTAATAATTAAATTAGATTTTGCTATTTAATTTATTTACTTGTGGCTAAAATAATATATCAGATATATTAATTGAAATCGGATTTCAATACGAAATTAAAATTGGATTTTAATTCGGGAAAACGAATTATTTAGAATTAATTCGAAAGCGACTATCGTAATAATTTTGCGAGAATAATTATTTAATAAATTGGATTTAATTATGGCACAACGGCAATTCATTTAATCAGAATTAAATGGCCCAAGTCAAGTTGTGTGTTGAGGATGCCAACTCAAATTTTGAATTTAAAATGTGGTGGGACCACATGACTTACATCAATGGTCAAAACTTGATGGAAGTAGTTGGCTTATTTAATATATGCATTAACACACACACTACCAAGTTTTGGAAACAACACACAACCTCTCTTTCTCTCTCCACCATTGCCGATTCTTCTCTCCATTGATAGTGAAATTTTTGCTTCAAAATTTCATCAAAGCTAGCACTTGAATGCGTCAAATGAGGTGATAGGGAAACTCACCCAAGGCATTAACAACTCAACAACAAGCTTGGAGCTTCATCCATTGGAAATTTTGAAATTTCTCCAAATTACAATGTAAGTGATTCCGTCACTTTTCTTGTAATTTTCACACATATAATCATGTTTAGGATATTGTGGCATGTTTTTAGAGACTAACACCTTGCTAAATATGATTTTGAAAACTAGGGTTCATAAACTTTAATTAGGAATTTTTGCTTGGAGCATGAAAATTCAAAATTTAGTTGTTGGTTGATGTTAGATGATGATAACTTGGAGTTGTGCATTGTTGGATTGTTGAAAAATTGATTGGATCAAATTTCCCCAATTTCCTTTTGTTGGCTGAATCTATACCCTAGTGTAACTCATGGTATTTTTTAATTTTTGACATTTGGATGTGTTCATGACATGATATATATGTTGAATGTTGATTTAATTGGATTGGAATCAAATTGGATATTAATTTCTTGTCATTGCCGTGAGTAAGCATGCTTGTTGGAGACTTGATTTTGCTTCAATTTGTGTTGGACATGGATTGGAATTATAAGTATGATTAATTAGATTAATAATATTTTGGAAATGTTAGATTAATTAATTAGTTATGTTAATTACACTTAAAATGATTTAATGTAATATTTGGAATATTGTATTAATGTAAATTAGTCCCTAAAATACTAAATGGGCTAATTTGGTTATATTTGGATTAATGGGCTTGGTTGTGCCAAGTTTGGTTGTGGACAATTGGGTTGGATCCAATTGGACCTAAACTATTTCCATAAAAGTCCAAAATATGACATTTGAGCCTTTAACAATCTAATTGGGCATAATGGGCCAAAATTAATTTATGGCATATGGTGATTCCTAAATGGGCCAAAGCATTATGGGATTGATCCATAATGGCCAAAAGTCCATGCCTAAAGAATTAATTAAAGTCCATTGGACCTAATAGAATTGGCATTGGATGCTAAATGGGCCTGTGAGACCATTTGGATTGGATTTGGAATCCAAGTCTAAAAGGTCATTATTATAATAGAATAAATGTAATTGTTTAATTTGGAATTAAACTTGAATTAGTATTGAATGCAATTTAAATTGGATTTAAAATTGTAGTTCGATATAATTCAAGAATACTTACTTTGAGTATTTATTCTTAAACGAGTTGGACTCGCGCAAATCAAATCGTTGTATGAACATTGGATGGTCATTAATGAAGAATTAATTAATTGGATTAAATTGATTGACAACATGCTATGTGTGAATGCTTGGATGTATTTGTTTGAATATGTATATCGGATGGATATTAGATGGGTGGGGGTAATTTTGGAAATTGTTGTAAATATTGTATTTATTTTAAATTGGACCTGCGAGTACATCATATGACCTCTTATTCTCATTGTTTTTCTCTTCTCACCAATTCCCCTCAATGTAAATGAAGTTTCTTATAGTGTTATGTAATTGGGTATATAGAAGAATGTAAAGTGCTAGCGGGAGAGAGGAAAAGAAAATAGAGAGATTTGTTCTAGGAACAAATTGTATATGAATATCCATCCGTATATCATTATTATATTTATCGCGCTTTATTATGCTTTTAGAATGCATGTAAGGTGTGTATGATGAGACCTAATCAAAGATAATAAGTTGGGTGCCAATTATGAAATGCCCTTGCATTTAATATTAAATGTTTCATTCCATTGAGTGGTTCTCTCTCAAGATCCAGATTGGCTTTAATTTGTTGGCCAAAGTCAAGATCATTGTCTATCGCAGATGTGTTTGAACCATGAAAGCTTTGTTCATATCGCATGTCTTGGGCAGTTGTGACTTGTTGGCCAAAGTCAAGGTCACTCTTGTTCATCGACGTGGATTACGAAGCTTTCCCACTGTCAATGGGTCGCGCTTAACTGGAATCATTAAGCTTGTTAAGCCAAAGCCAAGGCTTAGTTGATTAAGATGAAAAGGGTTAGGAAATATATTAGATATATATTTCGGACTTGGATGTCCACCTACCGGATCTAGCAATTGGATGGGATCCAATTTATCTTAGAGATCTACCTAGTTAAATTTTATACAGTTTATTGGCCAAAGTCAAGGTTGTGTTTATTTAACGGGATCCTAGCCCACTAGGAAACTAGGTTTCCCGAGTACTCAACGGAGGGTTAGAGGATCGCCGAAAATAGAGTGGGAGGCTAGTATTAAATTTGCAATTTCATTTATACTCGCTAATATGCGCGCTTTATTATTATTATTATTATTTCTCGTTATTATATATATTAGTTGGACTAATATTATCATTTATTGTTTTCTTTGAACAGTTAGACTGTACTCAACACTCTCCATTTGCAGTTGGTTATATAGTTGGACTATAGTAACCATTGCATTTGAGTGTACCCGAAACATTTGATTGGATAGTAGGACTATAGCAATCAAAATGGCAGGAAAGATAAGCGTTAGGGACATAATCATGGGTGAGAATATCTTTAACGGCGCAAACTTTCCAGACTGGGAAATGAACCTCATGATAGTCCTGGGAGTTGAGAAGTTGCTCTATCTAATAGAGAGACCTCTCGGACCTGAGCCCATACTTGACCGGCCAGTAGAGCATGAGCTTTGGAAGACTCACCATGATGAAAAATTTACTGCTCAATCTATTATGCTTGCTGTAATGACTCCTCAGTTTCGTCATCAGAACAAGAGATTGGATCCTTTTACGATGATGTTGAAATTGAAGGATCTTCATAGATCTAATCTTAGATCTCAGAAGTTTGATTTGCAGAAGAAACTCTTTCGCTCTCGTATGTCAGATGGTACATCTGTCGAACACTACGTGTCGTAGATGATTGATGGCATCGAACAGCTGGGCATTACCTTCGAGGCCGAGACTTCCATAGATTTGATTTACAATCTCTGCCCGACTTTTGGGGTGGGTTCATCATGAACTATAATATGATGAACCAAGAGAAATCTCTTGGAGAGTTAATAGCTATGCTGAAAAAGGCAGAGCCAGAGCTTCAGAAAGGCAAGAAGCGTGAGGCGCATATTACTTCGACATCCAAGAAGGCCAAGGCTTGGCCGAAGACTTCTGGGGGTGTGCAGAAGAAGAAAAAAAGGGCAAGGCTCAATAATTACAGTCTTCTGGGAAGACAAATGGCAAATCCCAAGACGTCTGCCTACACTATGGAAACGAGGTCACTGGAAGCATGACTGTCATAAGTTCAAGGAGGACTTGGAGGAAGCGAAGGCGGGTAAGGCTCCGGCTTCAGGTATATTTGTTATTGAAATAAACATGTCTAATACCAGTTTTAAAAATTGGATTTTTTATACTGGATGTAGTACTCACATATGTACTGATGTGCAGGATCTGTAGATTAGCTGGAGACTGGCTTCAGGGGATATTGATGTACGAGTCGGAAATGAGACGAGAGTCGCTGTTTTGGCCATTGGCATATATGTTTTGAATCTGCCCTCAGGGCATGTACTTACATTAGGCGACTGTTATTTTGTACCTAGTTTGCCTAGGAGTATAATATCTGTATCTAGTTTAACCCGATGCGGGTATACCTTTGTATTAAGGAACACTGGGTGTTTTGTTTATAAAGATGATATTTTGATATGTACAGCAGATGTGAATAATGGTCTTTATATTTTGAACATAAACGAATCTCAAACATATAACATGACAAATAAAAAGCTCAAATCGAGTAAAATGGATGAGACTTATTTGTGGTATTGTCGTCTGGGACACATTAACAAAACTCGTATATCCACACTTTCGAAGAATGGATACTTGGACAGATTTGATCCTAATTCATATGATGTCTGCGAATCTTGTTCGTTAGGCAAAATGCCTAAAACACCTTTTAGTGGTAAAAGTGTACGTGCCACCGAGTTGTTAGCCATCGTTCATAGTGACGTATGGGGGCCATGTCTAGCCAGGCTAGAGGTAGATATGAATACTTCGTAACCTTTACGGATGTTGCATCGCGTTATGGTTATGTGTATCTTATGAAACACAAGTCAGAAACTTTTGAGAAATTCAAAGAGTTTCGACTCGAAGTAGAAAAACAGACTGGCAAAACTATTAAAACATTACGGTCAGACCGTGGTGGAGAATACTTAAGCAATGAGTTTCATTACTTGAAAGAATATAGTATTCTTTCACAGTGGACTCCTCCCGGAACACCTCAATTGAACGGTGTATCTGAACGGAGAAACCAAACTTTGTTGGACATGGTAAGGTCAATGATGAGTCACACAGAGCTATCAATTTCCTTATAGGGATACGCATTAAACAATGCAATACTTATTTTGAATAAGGTTCCGTCAAAGTCTGTTGGACAGACTCCATATGAGATATGGACAGGAAAGAAATCAGCTTTCTTATTCCTGAAGATTTGAGGATGTTGGGCATATGTTAAACGTTTGGATAGTACCAAACTAGAACCCAAATCGGATAAGTGCCTATTTGTAGGTTATCCTAAGGAAACGAAAGGATATTATTTCTACAACCCATAAGAGAACAAAATATTTTTTGCTCTTCATGCGGTTTTCCTAGAAAAGGAATTAATGAATGTAGTGGTAAATGAGAGGAAAATAGAACTCAATGAAAATTGGAGTGATACTGTTCTTGGCACCGACCCCCTCACGGAACATGAACAGTTTATCAGAGATGAGACTGTTCCACAATCTTCTGATACACAAGAACCGCGTAAGTCAGAGAGAGTCAGAAAACAACCTGAGAGGTATGGGTTTCTGATCTCACCTCATGTAGATATTAATCTTATTGAGGAAGATGAACCGACTACGTATGTGGAATGGATACAAGGTATCAACTCCGCTGTATGGCAAGAAGCCATGAAGTTCGAAATGGATTCCATGTATACCAACCAAGTTTGGACACTGGTTGATGTACCAGAAGACATTAAGCCTATGGGTTGTAAATGGATTTTCAAAAGGAAGAAAGACATGGAAGGCAACATACAAACGTACAAAGTTAGGCTTGTAGCTAAAGGGTATCATCAACGACATGGTGTCGATTACGATGAAACCATTTCACCCGGTCCCATGATTAAATCCATTCGGATAATGCTTGCTATTGCTGCATATTTCGATTATGAAATATGGCAGATGGATGTCAAAACTACTTTCCTTAACGGAAACCTTTTGGAGGATGTTTATATGCAACAACCTGATGGTTTTGTCGTACCAAGACATACAAATAACGTTTGCAAGTTAAACTGATCCATTTATGGATTAAAGCAAGCATCGCGTTCTTGGAACCAACGTTTTGATGAGATCTTAAAAGAATACAGTTTCATTCAAAACGAAGATGATTCTTATGTATATAAGAAGGTTAGTGGGAGCGCACTGACATTCATTGTCCTATACATTGATGATGTATTGCTTCTTGGAAATGACATTACCATGCTACAATCAGTGAAAGCTTGACTTTCATTAAAATTCTCCATGATAGACCTGAGAGAGGCAACCTTTATTCTAGAAATAAGGATCTACCGGGATAGATCTAGAAAGCTGCTGGCACTCTCCCAGAGCTTGTACATTGACAAAGTGTTGAAGAGATTCAATATGGATCAGTCCAAGATCGAATGGTATATGTCCTAAAACTCAAGATGAAAGAGATTGAATGATTCAGATCCCGTATGCTTCAGCAGTCGGATCGATCATATACGCCATGATATGTACGCGACCTGATGTCTCATATGCTTTGAGCATGTGCAGTCGCTATCAGGCCGATCCAGATGATGGTCACTGGATTGATGTAAAGAACATCCTTAAGTATCTTAGACGAACTAAATATGCTTTATTAATCTATGGGGAATGAGGACTTGAGGTGACTGGGTTCACCGATGCAAGTTTCCAAACTGAAAAAGACGACTGTAAGTCGTAATCAGAGTATATATTTTGTTTAAACAACCGAGCAGTGAGCTGGAAATCTTCCAAGCAAGAGACTGTTGCCGATTCAATAACAGAAGCAGAATATATTGCTGCTGCTGAGGCAGCAAAAGAAGCAGTTTGGATCCGTAAATTCCTAATTGGATTAAGAGTAGTTCCGTTAGCAGCTGAGCCCGTACCTTTGTATTGTGACAATAACGGTGATGACACTGTTTGTTGTAGGGAGAAAGCCTTAGAAACGATAAGTGCAAGATATGCTCTCATCCGGTATTCTGAATGGATTGATCTCGGCTAGACCCACAAACACTTGATTACAGGATCTCAATAGTAGAAGCCTGAGTAGTTGGTAAAATGACCAGTCGGAGAGATGATGGATCAGTGAATGACCGTTTGCCTGGATGTCCACCCTGGGTTACTTGTGCTACGATATATGATATGGTTGGAAACAACGAAAAAGTCTCTGCAATGAAATGAAAAGAAAAGAATAAATGGACAGCCTATAACCGATAAGCGTGAAGCTACCCATGGGCGAGTATTAGGACCACCATGGGGAGAAATGTTACCTTAAAGGGTAGGTGTGTCAAGAAAAGAAAAAGAAAGAAAAGAGAAAATGAAAAAGAATGAAAAGAATGAAAAGAAAGAGACAAGAAAAAAGAAGAATACCATATCATGTTGAGTATGACGAAGTAATCACAGAGTGTGATTAAGACATCTAGGTTGGTTAGACCCACCAATCCGATTCTCCGAGACGAAATCATCGAGTTGGCCTACTAAAGGATTAAGCCGCGAAAGAGCCTTAGCACACACACACTGGGAGTCTAGTTCAGATCACCTATTCAGACGATTGGAGTTGAGTGTATCGAGTACTTTGAAGGTTCTCAGGTTTCGACGTGAAGCATTCGTTGAGGATGAAAATATGTCTAACTATTAGGATTATCTCGAGAAGAGGCAATACAATATGTTGGAATGGAACATCAGAATCAGTAGCAGTCTTGCCGGGTATGGCATTCTGGGGGCGAGGCCCACATCATTATTAGTATTAGTCTTGCCGGGTATGGCATTCTGGGGGCGAGGCCCACATCATTATCAGTATTACTCTTGCCGGGTATGGCATTCTGGGGGCGAGGCCCACATCATTATCAGTATAAGACTTGCCGGGTATGGCGTTCTGAAGGCGAGGCCCACATCATTAACAGTATTAGTCTTCCCGGGTATGGCACTCTGGGGGTGAGGCTCACGTTAGTATCAGATTTGCTGAGTATGGCACTCCTGGTATGGATACATCAATTTAGTATGCCAGGTACGATACTCCGGGTATGGAGATATTTCAGCGACACCTCGGGTATGGGGTTTAGCTTGCCAGGTACGACACTCTGGGTATGGAGACATCTCTGCGACAGTCTAGGTATGGAGACGCAATCATGACACCCTAGGTACGGGGTTTAGCACGCCAGGTACGACACTCAGACACAACTGCGACACTCTAGGTATGGAGACGCAACCGCGACACCCTAGGTATGGGGTTTAGCACGCCGGTACGCCACTCAGACACAACTGCGACACTCTAGGTATGGAGACGCAACCGCGACACCCTAGGTACGGGGTTTTACACGCCAGGTACGGCACTCAGACACAACTGTGACACTCTAGGTATGAGACGCAATCGCGCACCCTAGGTATGAGGTTTAGCACGCCATGTATGGCACTCAGACACAACTACGACACTCTAGGTATGGAGATATAATCGCGACACCCTAGGTACGGGGTTTAGCACAATCAAATCAACTCAGAGCAACTGGCAA
>SKCR01042251.1:0-156646 GCA_019454045.1 Zanthoxylum bungeanum
TCTAACAACCCAATTACATAATACAAAAAATAACCTCATTAACATTGAGGGGAATTAGGTGAGAAGAGAATACAAAGAGATAAAAGAGATAAGGCTGGACACGCAGGTCCATTTATAAATTCTAAATTCAATAATTTCTAAAATTACCCTTTCCCTTCTAATATCCATCCGATATACACCTATTCATTCATCACATACATATATATTCAATCAAGACATGCTTTACAACCAATCTAATCCATTAATAAGTCTTTGTTTAAGTGATCATCCAATGTTCAAACAACGGTTTGATTTTGCGCGAGTCCTACTCGTTTGAGAATAAGTACATAAGGTACGAATTCACGAATTATATCGAACTACTCGTTAAATCCAATTTAAGTCGTATTCAATACTAATTCAATTTATTTAATTCCAAATTAAATGTTTACACTTTTAATGTGCTTTTAAAGACTTAGCTTCTAAATCTAATCTAATTGGGTCTCCAAGCCCAACTAACATCCAATGTTTGTTTAATTAAAGTCCGATGGGCTTTCAATTGATTTATTAAGGCTTGGGCTTTGGTCAATGTGGGTCAAACCCAATTACCAAGCCCAAATAAGGAATCACCCTTAAATGCCTTAAAATCAATTTCAAGCCCATAAGGCCCAATTAAACATTAAATCCCATTTTACTATATTTGGACTTAATGGAGTGATTTAAGCCCAAATTGGATCCAATCCTTTTGGCCCAAATCTACTTGGCCCAACCAAGCCCATTATGCCCAAATATAATAATACAAGCCCAATTACAATTAAGCCCATAATTAAATTTTAATATTCCAAATTTTAAAATTCAATTAATTAAAGTGTAAATCCATGATTAATTCATTAAACCAAATATTTCCAAAACACCAATTTAATTTATTAATCATCACTTGTTCAAAACACATGTCCAACATTTATTTGAACAAAAAATTAAGTCCTTTAACATGCCATATTGCATTCGGCCAAGAGGGATTTTTGGTTCGATTTGTTTTTCAATCCGATTGAATCACTAATCTAAGTCCCGTATATGTTTTAAGTCATCTAATGAACTTGTAAACAAAAAATTACAATCCAGTGCAAGAACATACATATTCGGCCAAAGCAACAATTTTGGGGAAAAATCATCCAATGCATTTTTCTCAAAATTGATCATGTATAACATCATATTACATACATATAAGCATACTTTATCATCAAATTTCACAAGAACATTCAGAGCAAGGACCTCCATATTCGGCCAAAGCAACAATTTTGGGGAAAAATCATCCAATGCATTTTTCTCAAAATTGATCATGTATAATATCATATAACATACATATAAGCATACTTTATCATCAAATTTCACAAGAACATGCTTCAATCAATTTTCCCCAAATTAACCCTAATGTATTTCATGCTTAAACATGGCTCCATGATACCATTGTAGGTTTCTATTATTAGTCCCAAAGAAAGTATAAGCCAATGAAACACACGATTTATACATGCAAAGCTTGAAGCATGGCGGAATCATACTTACAAAGCTTGTGACGAAAAATGATGAAGAAAATCCTTGAGTCTTCAAGGAGGAAACTTTCGGCCAAGGAGAAATGAAGAAGAAGCTTTAAGTCTTTTAGTATTCCAAGCTCCAAGGTTGTTTCCCTATCACCTCATTTGATCCTTCATTGTGCTAGCAAAATGGAGAAGATGAAAAACAATTTTTCTTACCTTGTTGAAGCTCACGGCGTGAGCAAGAAGAAGAGGGAGAGAGGCTTTTGGTTTTCTTTTATTTTTCTCTTTCTTGTTTCCAAAACCGTGAATGATGAGATAACAATTACCAAAAAATATTTGGTAAATATCCCTCCAAAAACCGTGAAAAAGTTTTCCCTCCCAAAAAGCCATTAAATGTCCTCACCTACTTACATTGAGAATAGTGACAATGTATCATCCAATAAAGGTGACTAGATACATCCATCAACTAGTCGTGTCAAGTGATGAGACTTCGCGATGTGATTTGCGGGTCCCACTCGTTTCAAAATACGAATGTGTCCGCAAACACTTTCGGGCTCGGTTTCGCTAATTCCGAATTAACGAATTTCCGTCGCGACGTAAATTAAATAATTATGCCTAGCGAAATTACTATTCACATCGCTAACGAATTAATTCTAAATTAATTCGTTTGCCCGAATTAAAATCCGATTTTAATTCCGCGTCGAAATCTAATTTCGTTTAATATATCGAATATATTATTTTATATCGATTAATTCCAAATTAATCGTTCTCTTCCTAATTAGGCATTTTATCCAAGATAAAGTTTCTCCGTAATTAATCCAAGATTAATAAAGTTCGAATCAAACATCATAGGTGAATCTTCAGGAAGCGACCCAAGAGATCTCCGGATATGTTGGCAGTAAATATGGTCGTTGGATAATCCGAACACGTACGTACCTCGTACTACGTTTTTACCGATTTACAAGACAAGGTTGGCTTCTAGCAAAGCGCCATGCCTACCCAATTCTTCAGAAATATTCTTATTGGAATATTAGATCTTTATCAAGCGTAGTATACCGTAGTATCGCGTACATCGATCCAGTATCGGACGATCACATGTTAGGCCTAGGGCAGGAAATGTGTCTGCCCCGTACGAAATATATATCGGACATCAAACAACTAGTCTCTTTAAATCGGACAATCCTGACCTGGTCATATTGTCCCGACGGTTGCAACCTTTTATAGAGTACTAGTTCTGTATCCTGCGTGATCATCATCTCCATATGTCTGAAGTGATACTTCCATCTTGACATCACATCCAGTACACTACGATTCTCGATAAACCCAGAAGAGGTGTACACAGAACCGGTTAAAGCCCCGAACCACCAAAACCAAAGTTTACCGATTGTCGCAAGTACTAGCGATGCAAGTCTCAGGTTAAGACCATATACACCTACCCTTGATGCGGCCTCCCATAGACACGCAGACATACTACCAATGGGATTCCGCGGGGTCTATCCAGAGCGAAGCTGTTTTCCGTACCATCGGTAAAACACAACCTCCTATCGCACTTGCATAAGTATCCAATACTTAAATATATGAGAACTATGCCGTTGTGCTATCACAACGTGCACAAGTGCAATACTAGTCTATTCCGCATTATCGATGTCCGATCTCGATAATACTCCGACTATGGATATTTAATGATTAAACCTTTTATATTGATACTGTCTCATATCATCTCAATACGGAACTAATCATATGGACTTTTGCCATTAATATATCAAAGTAAATAATTTACAAAACGGCAAAAGGCAATTTCATTATCACATAGTTAATTTTTTACAATAATACAATATCATTTACAAAACAGTGACGCTATGGGTCATAATGTCTAACACTATAGCCAACTAATATGAATCTGGACACCATACTCTCGGGTGTGCCTATCATGTTTTTATTGAGTCAGCCCTTTAGTCCGAGAATCTGCAAGATTATCTTCTGTGGGTATTTTATCTATAATAACTTCTTTTCTCTCAACAATCTCCCCGATGAGATGAAATCGCTTGAGTACATGCTTGGATTTCTGGTAGGTCATTGGTTCATTTGATTGAGCAATGGTGCCCGTGTTGTCACAAAACATCATGACTCCATTCTTTATCATGGGAAGCACTTCCAGATCCATGATGAACTTCTTTATCCAGAATGCTTCTTTAGCTACCTCAGATGCTGGAATATACTCGGCTTCAGTGGTGGAGTCCGCTGTAGTTGACTGCTTTGAGCTTATCCAGCTTATAGCACCGCTATTTAAAGTAAAAAAATATCTTGTTTGTGATATGCTGTCATCCCTATCGGTCTGAAAGCTCGCATAATAGTAATCAATGACTTTCATCTCAGAACAATCTCCGTATGTCAAAAACACATCCTTAGTTCTTCTCAGATACTTGAGGATTGTTTTGACATCTGCCCATTGTTGCTCACCAGGATTTCACTGATACCTGCTTGTTATGCTAAGAGCATAAGTGACACAAGGTCTTGTACATAGCATGGCGTACATGATCGATGCTATTGCTGAAGCATAAGGGATCATACTCATAGGCTCTCTATCTGAAGGAGTATGTGGACATTCCTCATTATATAATTTGATTCCATGACAAGTAGGTAAATTAACTCTTTTGGAATCTTCCATTTTGAATCTTTTCAAAACTTTATCTATGTACGTAGATTGAGAAAGTCCTAACAACCTCTTAGATCTATTACGGTAGATCTTAATGCCGAGGATGTAGGCTACTTCTCCCAAATCTTTCATGGAGAAATTCTGAGATAACCATTGCTTGGTGGCTTGCATCATAGGAATATCATTCCCGATGATTGATATATCATCGACATATAATACAAGAAATACAACGACACTCCCACTACTTTTCCTGTAAACACAAGGCTCGTCTACATTTTTGATGAAGTCAAATTCTTTGATTGTCTCATCAAATCGTATATTCCAACTATTGGAGGCTTGCTTTATTCCATAAATGGATCGTTTAAGCTTACATACTTTATTGTGATCATCTTTAGATGGAAACCCCTCAGGTTGTGTCATATAGACTTCCTCTACGAGGTTCCTTTAAAGAAAGTTGTTTTGACATTCATCTGCCAAATATCATAATCAAAGTGTGCAGCTAGTACCAGAAAATTCGAATGGATTTTATCATTGCAACAGGCGAGAAGGTTTCATCATAGTCAATCCATTGGATTTGACTATAACCTTTCGCCACCAACCTAGCCTTATAGGTTTGGATGTTACCTTCTGCATCAGTTTTATACTTGTAAATCCACTTGAAGCCTATGGGTTTTATCCCTTCAGGTGCATCTACCAAGTCTCAGACTTGATTCTGATACATAGAGTCTATTTCGGATTTCATGGCCTCAAGCCACTTGACTGAATTAATGTCACGCATTGCTTCGTCATATCTAGTGGGATCGTCATTATCAATGACCTGATCATGTTCCTCATCAATATGGAAACCATATCTTTCAAGCTAATGTCTTTCCCTACCAGACCTTCTGAGTTCATAACCTTGTGATTGTTCTGTCGCTGCCCTTTTGAGGGGCCCGAGGTTTAGTTCTATATTAGTTTTTTCTTCTCGTACCTCATCGAGGTCAAGTCTACTCCCACTATATTTCTTGAGAAGGAATTTATTCTCTAGAAATTTAGCATTTCGTGAGACAAATGTTCTTTGTTCATTTGGGACGTAGAACACGTATGCTCTTGAATTCAAGGCACATCCTACAAACTTACATTTAACTACCCTATCATCCAATTTGTTAGTTTGTGTGAGCTTGACATATGCGTCACATCCCCAAACTCTTAGATAACTAAGACTAGGATGTTTCCCAGATCATAACTCATATGGTGTTTGACTAACAGTCTTGGAAGGAACTTGGTTTAGTAGTAGTGTTGCAGTTTCTAAAGCGAGACCCCAAAAAGAAATAGGTAGATCCGTGCTTGGCATCATTGATCGGACCATATCTAATAATGTCTTATTTCTCCTTTCGGAGACCCCATTGGGAAACAATGCCATTTTCTCTCAAGTAATCTTGAAATTTGTTTCTTAAGTATTCACCACCTCGGTAAGACCTTAGTGACTTAATACTTTTATTAAGCTGGTTTTCTACTTCAGCCATGAAGTCTTTGAATTTCTCAAATGCTTCAGATTTGTACTGCATACGGTACACATACCCATATCGCGAATGATCATCGATAAAGGTAATGAAGTAGAAGAATCCACCTCTAGTGGTGACTGACATTGGTCCGCACACATCAGAGTGTATGAGTTCTAATTTCTCCGCTGCACGTTGTCATTTACCTTTGAAGGGTAATTTGGTCATTTTACCAAGTATACAAGACTCACAAGTTCTATAAGGTTTATATTTGAAGGGTTTGAAATACCTATCCTTATGTAGATTAGTTAATCTTGTTTCATTGATATGACCTAAGCGACTGTGCCATATAAGTGATTCATTGAGATTATTCGAGTTAACGTTGTATATATTAGAGGTTGAATATTCTTTGTTAGTTTGTAAGACATAGACACCATTATTCAAAATACCATATCCATATTTTATTTCATTGAAATAAATAGAACATTCATTACAACTTATTAGGCATGAAAAGCCTTTATTACATAAAGAAGAAATTGAAATGATGTTCTTTACTATAGAAGAATGTACATAAACACAATATTCTAAGTCTAAAACTAAACCATTCGGCAAAACTAATGAATAAGTCCCCACGCACAATGCAGCCAGTTTTGCTCCATTACCCATGCGTAAGTCAACCTCCCCATGACAGAGTCTCCTACGGTTTCTCAAGCCCTGCACATTGTTACAAAAGTGAGTCCCACAACCGGTGTCAACAAACCAAGTAGAAGGTACAGAGTTTTGAGAATATAGTTCACCCATATACAACATACCTGAAGCATTGGGCTTCTTGGCCTCTTAGGCTTCCCTAGCTTCCTTGGCTTTCAAGGATCTGCAGTCTTTCTTCCAATGACCCTTCTTTTCACAAAAGAAACATTTCACATTTCCATTTTTCTTCTCCACCTTACCATTAGGCTTTAGGTGATCTGGAGCCTTGGCATTGCCCTTATTTTTCTTTGGTCCTCGTGGCATCAGGTCCGTACCCGTAAGTATGATGAAGGTTTTAAGCTCTGGTTTCAAGTCATTCTCTTCTTGATTTATCAGATTGTGCAATTCTGCTAAAGTAGCTTCTTTATCAGACAAATGAAACTGCATAATAAAGTTAGAGAATTCATTTGGTAAGGACAGAAGAATTAGATCGTGACCTATCTCATGATCCATGAAGAACCCGAGGTTGGCCAATTTTTCAATGTGGCCAATCATCTTAAGCACATGTCCACTAACAGATCCTTCCTTATACCTTGTTTGGAATAAAGCACATGACACTTGGAATCTCACGGTATGAACGGAAGTTGCATACAACTCCTTCAAGTGAAAGATGATGGTTTGAGCATCCATATCATCGTGAGCTTTCTGAAGTTCGTCTGCTATAGAGCCAAGCATTATGCAAACTGCTTGCTCATCATCGTCAACGTGTTTCTTCCAAGCATCAAATGTATCTTGGTCAGCATCTTTTGCGGGTTCAGGGGGAAATGGTCTTTCAAGAACATAGAAAATCTTTTTTTGTCGTAAGACAATTTTAAGGTTTTTAAACCAGTCATGCTCATCAAGGATGGAACGAAGTGATACTCTGTTTGCCATTTGAATGTTTGTGAAATATTTTAACCCACATGTTAAGAGAAAATGTTAAAATTAGGAACATGTTTTCATTAATGTTTCATAATAACATGGGCTTTTAATATTTTGAAGTCGCTCCCACTCAATTATTTTAAAATTTTAAGTAAATCGCATCAACCCCAATATTATGGATTTCTTGTGGGCGAGGATCCCATAATCATCATTTCATAACTCCAACTAGGGACGATCATTATAAAATACTATATTAGGTAGGTTCCCAACCAATTTATGATATAAATCACAATTCCTTGATCATTGGGTTGGGCAATAAAACATGCCATAGCTTATTCTAGTCCTTGTGGACACCCAATCTTTGCCACTAAGTTATAAGACCACGCCTAAGGGTCGCTGCGTCTTATGACTCAGAAAAGTCAAACCATTGTCAATAGTTCAATTTATGGACAAATTGGTATTGGTCAGTCTGGTAAAGCCTAGTCCTACCAATACAGTTTAATCCATTTGGGTCTATACTTTACAATGTGAGGCAAATTTTAGAGTTAAATTATTATTGAGGATTTTAGAAAGTTTAAGTGAATAACTGTAAAATGGATTCCTCCATTGAAAATTCCCCAGAGGGAGGGTGGAGCGAACTCTCTTAAATACCCTTACCTCTTAGGCTCTTATTGCCTTGGTGACAAGAATAAAAAATAGATCCTCCAAATTAGTCCAACATTTTAAATATGCTTTAAGGTAAGCTTTGTGTAAATGATTATCTAGCTGTCTTCACAGCTTTTCCTTTTAGCTAAAAAAAGGTAGTGAGTGAAGGAAGACACCAAGTCATTATCTAACTCTAGTAATACCTTTGGTTAAATTAACTTTAGTTTGGAAAGTTTTATTAAACCCTTGGTCGCAACCCACTTGTATCTTTTATAATGTCTTTTATTATAAACAAGTGATTTATATTTATTAGCCGTAAAGGTAATAAATCTCTAAGTTCATCACGGAATAATTACTTAGCTAAGGGATAAGAAATACACTCTCTATTTCTTAGAAAGTCTCTAGATGCTTGCACCCTAAAATAATCATGCCAATTCTAATCAACCATTTCCATAAAGTCCAAATATAACTTTTGGGCCTTTTAATATGTAATTGGGCCTAATGGGCCAAAATTGATTGTACGGCAAATGGTGATTCCTAATTGGGCCTTGGAATCTTGGATTGGATCCATATTGGCCAAAGCCCATGCCTTAAGAATTAATTAAAAGCCCATTGAACTTTAATTAAAAAGGTATTGGATACAAATTGGGCCTTTGAGACCCATTTATATTAGATTTAGAATCTAAGTCTAAAAGACACTAAAATAAGTGTAATTATTTAATTGGAATTAAATTAGTATTAGTATTGAATACAAATTAAATTGGATTTAAAACTGTAGTTCGATATAATTCAAGAATACGTACTTTGAGTATTTATTCTTAAACGAGTTGGACTCACGCAAATCAAATCGTTGTTTGAACATTGGATGATCATTAATTCAAAGATTAATTAATTGGATTAGATTTATTGAATACATGCTTTCTGTGAATACTTGGATGTATTGTATGAATAATGTATATCAGATATATATTAGAAGGGTGAGGGAAATTTTAGAAATAGTTGTAATAAACTTAGAATTTATTAAATTGGACCTGCGTGTCCAGCCTATTATCTCTTTACTCTTTGTATTTCTCTTCTCACCAATTCCCTCAATGTAAATGAGGTTTCTTTAATGTATTATGTAATTGGGTAGAAGTAAGAATATTGCTAGCGAGAGAGAGGAAATTGAGAGATTTGTTCTATGAACAATTTGTTAAATATCCATCCGCATATCGTTATTAATGTATTCGCGCCTTATTATGCTTTTAGAATGCATGCTTAAGGGTGTATGATGAGTCCTAATCAAAGATAATAAATTGGTTGCCAATTTACGCGAAAAACCCTCACTCAAATATTAAGCGTTTTCCTTCCATTGAGTGGCTATCTCTCAAGATCCAAGATTGGCATTGGTTTATTGGCCAAAGTCAAGATCAATGTCCATCGCGGATGTGTTTGAACCACGAAGGCTTTGTTATATATCACATGTCATGGGCAGTTGTGACTTGTTGGCCAAAGTGAAGGTCACTTCTGTACATCGACGTGGATTACGAAGCTTTCCCACTGTCAATGGGTCGCACTTAACTAGAATCATTAAGCTTGTTGAGCCAAAGCCAAGGCTAGTTATTTAGAGAAAAATGTTAGAAAAATATATTGGATATATAAAATTATGGATATATTGGGACTGGAGGTCCACCTACCGATCTAGGAATTGGATGGGATCCAATTGATCTTAGAGATTTACCTAGTTAAGTTCATACAGCTTGTTGGCCAAAGTCAAGGTTGTGTGTTATTTAACGGGATCCTTGCGCCTAGGAAACTGGGTTTCCCGAGTACTCAACAGATGGTTAGAAGCTCGCTGAAAAATAGTGGGATGTCAGTATTAAATTTACAATTTCGTTTAATACTTGCCAAATACGTGCTTTTAAATTTTTTCGTCGTTATATATATTTATTAGTTGGACTAATACTTTATTGTTTTTTTATTGAACAGTTGGACTGTATCCTTGAAATATCATTTGTACTTGATTATATAGTTGGACTATAGTAATCATTACATTTGACTATACCCAATATCGTTGATTGAATAGTTAGACTACTACAATCAAGATAACTGGAAAGATTAACGTTAGGGACATCATCATGGGTGATAATGTCTTTAATGGTTCTAATTTTCCAGAATAGGATATGAATCTCAGGATTATCCTGGGAGCCGAGAAGCTGCTCTATGTATTAGACAGACCTCTCGGCCTAAGCCTGGACATGAGCGGGTTGTTGATTATGAGCTTTGGAAGACTCACAGTGATGACAAGTCAACTACTCAGTCCGTCAAGCTTGCCGCAATAACCCCTCAATTTGGTCATCAAAACAAGAGATTGGATCTCTATAACATGATGTTGAAATTGAAAGAACTTCATAGATCTAACCTTAGATCACAGAAGTATGAATTGCAGAAAAAGCTCTTTCGCTCTCGAATGTCAAAGGGTACATCTGTCGAGCACTATGTGTCACAGATGATTGCTGACATCGAACAGCTAGGTCAGTTGGACATAACTTTTGAGGCTGAGAATTACATAGATTTGATCTTACAGTCTCTGCTTGACTGCTGGGGCGGGTTCATCATGAACTATATATGATGAACCAAGAGAAGACTGTTTGAGAGTGATGGCAATGCTGAAAGAGGTAGAGCCAGAGCTTCTGAAGGGCAATAAGCGCGAGGCGCACTTCGCTTCGACATCTTAGAAGGCCAAGGCTTGGCCGAAGGCTTCTGAAGGTGTGAAGAATAAGAAAAGAAAAGGCAAGGCCAAATCATCAAAGTCTTATGGGAAGGCAAATGACAAATCCCAAGATGTATGCCTGCAGTATAGCAAACGGGGTCACTGTTAGGGATATGCCCTATACCCAACTTGTGGACGGGCTATATGTACATATATTTGTAATATTTTCATTAATTAATAAAATGGCAATCTTTATTATACGTGTCTTACATAACTTATATGAATCATCAAACACTGTAATAAAACCCTGTGAGTAATAAGATGATGGTTTCCACACCTTATGAGAATCATTACTCTTAAACGTTCATAGTCATAGTTTTATGAATAATCTGGGCGTTCACAAAGCGGAGAGACTAGCATGATGATATGATCCGCCTTTAAGTAGGGTAGCCGATCTCATAGGCTACTAGCGGAGATCCGTCTGCTTGGTGTATCACATGGATGCATGAGTTGCTCGTGTCCATCAAACTGACCACCAGAATTTTTCATATGGAATGTTTATCCCATGTGTCTGTGAGAACTTTCATGTATTGATTATATTACTAGTCCTTAGACTTGAGGTCTTTACAATCTTATGTGTGGATCAAACAATTTTGACATTCTCCTTCCCCGGTTCAAAAGATCCGGTCATAAGGGTATGATTGGGTCATTTGTTGAAACATATGAAGTTTGTAAAGATACAACAGAGAATCGCCCCTCTCTCGGATAATATTTTCTTATAAGAGTAGTATTCCAGTTCGTGGGTTGATATGTGTGATAAGTGCTTTAGACTGTGGCCGCAGCGGAAGAATCATGTGAGATTCTTGGGTTAACACGATTCATGACACTATCAACATCATACCTTTGACTATATGGGTAGACACTTTTCATACCCTAGGTCAAATGGTGGGGATACAGTGAGGCGATGGACCGTATCATATGTAAATCGCATACAGAATGGGTATATATATATATATCTTTCCTTATTATTTGGGGGCCTTGGCATGTTGCTAGATGTCAACCTTGGTCATTGAAATCGAACGACCATCTGATCGGATGATATTTATGTTCGATTAAATTATCACGATTCATTTCATGTCCAACTTGAGGGGAACCTAATGTTGGTTCTATTATATGTCCCAAGGAAAGATTAAGCATTTAAATACAACAATGAATATATATATATTAAAAGATGAAGTATGGCGGAATCATAATCACAAAGATGGTGAATGCGGAATGCGTTGATGAAATGAAAATTTCCCTGTGCAGTGAAGGTTTCGGCCAAGGTGAGTGGGGAAGCTCCAAAGCTTCTTTGATCCTTCAAGCTCAAGAATTAGTTTCCCATAACACCTTGTATGGCCCTTGAAGGTGCTAGCCTTGTGTGTGTGAATTTAGTTCCAAACAAAACACAATTTCTTCAAGTTTTGCAACAAAAACAGAAAAGTGGAGAGGGCTGTGAAACTTCACAGTTTCGGTCAAGAGGAAAGAGAGGAGAGGGAGAGTTTTGATTTCAAAATCAATTTTATTTATGCCATAATATTTATTAAATTAATATAAACTTATGACACAAATCATGCAATGGCTTAGAGTGTCAAACACTCAATTTCCATGCAAAACCATTGAGTGCATTTGTACACTATCTCCATGCAATGCATCACAATTAAATAATGCATAATATGACATGTGTCATGTGGGCCCCACACGTTTCCAAATGAAAGTGGGCCCACGTGCACTCACGCGTTCGGGTTCGATATTTCCGAAATACCGAACTTACGTCGCGACGTTAATTAAATCGAATTTAAATAAATGATTGCGCCTAGCGAAATTATTATTTACGTCGCTAACGAATTAATTCTAAATTAACTCGTTTGCCCGAATAAAATCTAATTTTAATTCACGTCGAAATCGAATTTCGATTATTATATCGAATATAATAATTTTACGATTAATTCCAAATTAATCGTTCTCTCTCTATTGATAGTATTTTATCCAAGATAAAGTCTCTCCGTAATTAATCCAAGATTAATCGAGTTTGAATCATACGTCATTGGTGAATCTTCGGGAAGCGACCCAAGAGATCTCGGATATGTTGGCAGTAAATACGGTCATCGGATAATCCGAACACGTACGTACCTCGTACTACGTTTTTACCGATTCACAAGACAAGGTTGGCTTCTAGCAAAGCGCCATGCCTACCAATTCTCCAGAAATATTCTTATAGGAATATCAGATCTATATCAAGCTAGTATACCGTAGTATTACGTACATCGATCCAGTATCGGACGATCACATGTTAGGCCTGGGGCTGGAAATGTGTCTGCCCCGTACGAAACATATATCGGACATCAAGCAACTAGTCTCTTTAAAATCGGACAATCCTGACATGGTCATATTGTCCCGACGGTTGCAACCTTTATAGAGTACTAGTTCTGTGTCCTGCGTGATCATCACCTCCATATGTCTGAAGTGATACTTCCATCTCGACATCACATCGACAAGACATCCAGAACGATTCTCGATAAACCCAGAAGAGGTGTACACAGAACCGATTAAGGTCCCCAAACCACCAACCAAAGTTTACGATTGTCGCAAGTACTAGCGATGTAAGTCTCAGGTTAAGACCATATACACCTACCCTAAGCGGGCTCCCATAGACACGCAGACATACTACCAATGGGATTCCGCGGGGTCTATCCAGAGCGAAGCTGTTTTCCGTACCATCGGGTAAAACACAACCTCCTATCGCACTTGCATAAGTATCCAATACTTAAATATATGAGAACTATGCGTTGTGCCCTCACAACGTGTACAAGCGCAATACTATTATATTCCGCATTATCGATGTCCGATCTCGATAATACTACGACTAGGGATATTTAATGATTAAACCTTTATGGATTGATACTGTCTCATATCATCTCAATCCGGTATAATCATATGGACTTTCGCCATTTATATATCAAAGTAAATAATTACAAAACGGAAAAGGCAATTTCATTATCACATAGTTACTTTTGTACAATAAACAATATCATTACAAACAGTGACGCTATGGGACATAATGTCTAACAATCTCCCACTTGGCCTATAGCCAGTCACTCAAGCATCTAATACCCGAACTATGTATGTGTCGTTCAAAAACTTGCTGAAGAACAGCCTTCGTCAGCGGATCTGCAATGTTGTCATCTGATGTGACCTTCTCGACCTTTACATCGCAACGATTTATAATCTCCGAATCAGATGGTAACGTCGAAGAACATGCTTGGACCGTTGATGAGACCTGGTTCCTTAGCTTGTGCTATAGCCCCGTTATTGTCACAATACAATGGAACGGGCTCAGCTCCTAACGGAACTACTCCTAATCCGATTAGGAAACTTTCGGATCCAAACTGCCTCCTTTGCTGCTTCAGATGCAGCGATGTACTCCGCTTCTGTTGTGAATCGACAACAGTATCTTGCTTGGAAGATTTCCAGCTCACTGCTCCGTTATTCAAACAAAAAATGTACCCGGATTGCGACTGTAGTCATCCTTGTCGGTTTGGAAACTTGCATCGGTATACCCAGATACCGCAAGTTCTCACCTCCATAAATTAAGAAAGCATCCTTAGTTCGTTTAGATACTTAAGGATATTCTTAACTGCTATCCAGTGACCTTCACCTGGATCGGCCTGATAGCGACTGCATATGCTCAAAGATATGAGACATCAGGTCGTGTACATATATGGCATACATGATCGGTTCGACTGCCGAGGCGAACGGTATCCGACTCATGTTGTCTCTCTCTTCTGAGTCTTAGGACACATGTCCTTAGACAGAGAGGTACCACGTACCATTGGAACCAATCCCCTCTTGGATTGTTCCATGTTGAATCGCTTCAACACTTTATCAATGTATGTACTCTGGGAGGGTTCTCAGCTTTTTTCTAGGTGTTCTTTCTTTTTTTCTTCATCCCAGGATCTTCTTCTTTAATTCCTTTTTCTGGGAGAGTCCAAGCAGCTTTCTAGATCTATCCGGTAGATCTTTATTCCAAGAATAAAGGCTGCGTTCCCAGATCTTTCATGGAGAATTAATGAAAGCCAACTTTCACCGACGTTAGCATGGGAATGTCATTGCCTATAGCATACGTCGTCGACATAAAGGACAATAAAAGTAAGTGCTCTCCACTAACCTTCTTGTATACACAAGGGTCATCTGCGTTTTGCACGAAATCATATTCTTTTATGATCTCATCAAACGCTGATTCCATGACCGCGTGATGCTTGCTTCAATCCATAAATGGATCGATTTAACTACAAACCTTGTTTGCAAGTCTAGGTACGATAAAACCGTCAGGCTGTTGCATATAAACATCCTCCAAAAGGTTTCCGTTAAGGAAAGCGGTTTTAACGTCCATCTGCCATATCTCGTAATCGAAATATGCAGCTATTGCAAGCATTATCCGAATGGATTTAATCATGGGCCGGGTGAGAAGGTTTCGTCATAATCAATACCATATTGTTGACGATACCCCTTCGCTACAAGCCTAGCTTGTAGTTTGTACGTTGCCATCCATGTCGGTCTTCTTCTTGAAGATCCATCGCATCCAATAGGCTTTACGCCTTTGGTGCATCAACCAGGTCCAAACTTGGTTGGCGTACATGGAATCCATCTCGGACTTCATGGCTTCTTGCCATAAAGCGGAATCGATATTTGTATCGCTTCCTCATACGTAGCCGGCTCAATATCCTCAATAAGATTAATATCTACATGAGGTGAGATCAGGAACCCATACCTCTCAGGTACTGTTCTGACTCTCTCCGACCTACGCGGTCATTGTGTATGTGAAGTTTGTGGTACAGACTCATCCCCGGATGGTCTGTTCTTGTTCCGTCGTTGATTCATTGCCAGGAACAGTATCACTACGATCTTCATCGAGTTCTACTTTCCTCCCACTTACCACTGCATTTATAAAATCCTTCTCAAGGAAAATGCTTGTAGAGCAACAAATACTTTGTTCTCTTGTGGGTGATAGAAGTAATATCCTTTGGTTTCCCTAGGATATCCTACGAAAAGGCATTATCAGATTTGGGTTCAAGTTTGGTACCTTCCAAACGTTTAACATATGCCCAGCATCCCCAAATCTTCAGGAAAGAGAAACCTGGTTTCCTTCCTGTCCATATCTCATATGGAGTCTGTTCAACAGACTTCGACGGTACCTTATTAAAATAAGTATAGCACTGTTTAATGCGTATCCCCAGAAGGATATTGGTAGCTCAGTGCGACTCATCATGACCTTATTGTCTAAAAAGGTTGCGGTTTCTCCGTTCGGACCGCACAACACAGTTTTAATGCGGTGTTCCAGGAGGAGTCCACTGTGAAAGAATACCATATTCTTTCAAGTAATATTGAAACTCATAACTTAAGTATTCGCCACCACGGTCTGACCGTAATGTCGTAATACTCTTCATGTTGTTCTCCACTTCGTGTCGAAACTCTTTGAATTTCTCAAAAGTTTCCGACTTGTGTCTCATAAGTACACATAACCGTAACGAGATGCATCATCTGTGAAGGTTACGAAGTAGTGAAATCCACCTCTAGCCTGGCTAGACATGGGCAGGCCCGCATACGTCAGTATGAACGAGAGCCAACACTTCTGTGGCACGTTCACCTTTACCGCTAAAAAGGTGATTTAGGCACTTTTGCCTAAAAGACAAGATTCGCAGACGTCATATGAATGGGATCAAATTCGTCCAAGTACCCACTTTCGAAAGTGTGGATATGCGAGTCTTGTTGATGTGTCCTAGACGACATGCCACTATAAGCTTCATCTTTTAGATTACTCCTTTTGAGCATTTGTTTGTCATTTTAGGAGATTCATTATATTCAAAATATAAAGACCGTTATTTGCAACAGCTGTGCAAAATTTCTGCATCATTTTTATATAAATAACACCAGTGTGTTCTAAATACAAAAGTGTAACCCTGATGGGTTAACAAGGATACAGATATAATATTCCTAGTTAAACTAGGTACAAAATAACAGTTCAAAAGTTTAAGTACATGCCCTGAGGGCAGTTCTAAAACAAAAGTCCCTACGGCCAAACCAGCAACTGGTGTTCCGTTTCCGACCCGTAGATCCATCTCCCTCCGATGCCAGCACCCTGCTATCCTGCAGATCCTGCACATCAGTACAAATATGAGCACCACAACCAGAATCAAAAATCCAATTTTTAAAACTAGAAGTATTCATATTTATCTCAATAACAAACATACCAGAGGCGATAGCCTTGCCAGCCTTGATATCCTCCCTCTGCCCCTTGCCCATTCGGCAGTCATGTTTCCAGTGACCCCTCTTGCCGCAGTTGAGGCAGATGTCGCGAGATTTGTCCTTTGGCTTCCTAGAAGCCACTGTCAACTTGCCCTTGCCCTTGTTCTTGAACTTCTTCTTCCTCGCACCTCCAATTGCCTTGGGCCCAGCCCTTGGCGCATGAGAGGTCGATGCATAATGCGCCTCGCGCTTGCTCCCCTTTAGGAGTTCCTTTTCGGACTCCTTCAGCACGGACAACAACTCTCCAAGAGTGTCGTCAGTGTCCATCAACTTATAGTTGATGATGATTTGTTTCCAAGTATCGGGTAGCGATTGTAATAGCATATCAATCGTCAACTCTGCCTCCAAGACAATGCCCATCTTGGCTAACTCATCTATGTCAGCGATCATTTGAGTCCCGTGGGCCTCAACTGATGCGCCGTCTGTCATCCGGGAGCGGAGAGTGTTCCTTACTAGCTCGTACCTCTCCATCCACTTGTTGGTGAAGTGGAGATCACGCAATCTTGCCATCATGTTATAGGGATCCAAGTCCCTGCTCTGGCGTCTGAAATGCTGGGTCATTGCAGCTAGCATAACTGACTGAGCTTGGTCACAATCGTCACTATGAGTCTTCCATAACTCTAGCTCCAGTGGCTCAGTGGGTTTAGGCGGGAGAGGTCTCTGAATAGTATACATCACCCTCTCAGCCCCAAGCACTATCTTGAGGTTCATTTCCCAGTCGGCAAAGTTTGTCCCTTTGAAGACATTATCGCCCATGATTATGTCGCGGACATTACCCTTGCCAGTCATCTTGACAACTATAGTCCAACTATAAAGTCAACGATGTTATGGGTACAGTCAAACTGTTACAAGCAAAATAACAATATATTAGTCCAACTAATTATTAAAATATTGACGAAATAATTTTGAAAGACGCGTAAGGCTAAGTATCTGAACGAAATTGCAAATTCAATAATAGCCTCCCACTATTTTCTTCAAGTCTCTAACCCTCTTGTGAGAACTCGGGAAATCGCATTTCCTAGTGGGCTAGGATCCCGTTAAATAACACACAACCCATTGACTTTGGCCAATAAAAGCTGTATGCTATTTAACTTAGGTAGATCTCTATGATCAATTGGATCTCATCCAATTCCTAGATCCGGTTAGGTGGACATCCAAGTCCGAAACATATGTATAATGTCAATGTATCCATTACATTTTCCTAACCCTATCCTCCGAATCATCTAGGCCTTGGCTTTGGCCAAAAACAAACCTAATGATTCCAGTTAAGTGGGACCCATTGACGAGGAAAGTTTCGTAATCAATGTCATTGGACAAAAAGTGATCTTGACTTTGGCCAATAAAAATCACGATTTGGACAAGACACCGATATGCAACAAAACTCTCATGATTCAAGTACATCTTTGATTGACAAAGGTCTTGACTTTGGCCAAACAAACCAATGCCAACTTCGGATCTTGAACAAGAATCATTCAATGGAAGGATATTTGCTTAATATAAATTGAGAGATTTTCGCGTAATTGGCAACCAATTTATTTATCTTTGTTAGGTCTCATCATACATACACCCTTAAGCATGCTTCTAAAACATCATAAAGCGCGTAAAGTAAATTAATAGTGATATGCGGATGGATATATAAACAATTGTTCCTAGAACAAATCACTCCCTTTCCTCTCCCTGCTAGCACTATTCTATTTCTACCCATTTTCATAATACAATAAGAGAAACCTCATTTACATTGAGGGGAATTAGGTGAGAAGAGAATACAAAGAGATAAAGAGATAAGGCTGGACACGCAGGTCCAATTTATAAATTCCAAATTTACAGTAATTTCTAAAATTACCATTTTCCTTCTAATATCCATCCGATATACACTATTCATTCATCACATACATATATTTTCAAACAAGACATGCTTTTTACAACCAATCTAATCCAATTAATTAGTCTATGTTTAAGTGATCATCCAATGTTCAAACAACGGTTTGATTTTGCGCGAGTCCAACTCGATTGAGAATAAGTACATAAGGTACGAATTCGCGAATTATATCGAACTACTTATTAAATCTAATTTAATTCGTATTCAATACTAATTCAATTATTTAATTCCAAATTAAATGTTTACACTTTTAATGTGCTTTAAAGACTTAGATTCTAAATCTAATCCTATTGGGTCTCAAAGCCCAACTAACATCCAATGTTTAATTTAATTCAAGTCAAATGGGCTTTCAATTGATTTATTAAGGCTTGGGCTTTGGTCAATGTGGGTCAAACCCAATTACCAAGCCCAAATAAGGAATCACCCTTAAATGCCATAAAACCAATTTTAAGCCCATAAGGCCCAATTAAATTTTTAAAGCCCATTATATTATATTTGGACTTAATGGAGTGATTTAGGCCCAAATTGGATCCAATCCTTTTGGCCCAAATCTACTTGGTCCACTCAAGCCCATTATGCCCAAATACAATATTAAAAGCCCAATTCACCAATTAAGCCCATTAATTAAATTTTAATATTCCAAACATTAAAGTCCAATTAATTAAAGTGTAAAACCAAGATTAATATATTAAACCAAATATTTCAAAAATACCCATTTAATTTATTAATCATCTATTTTTCAAAATAAATGTCCAACATTAATTTAACAAAAAATCAACTCCTTTACATGTCCATTAACATTCGGCCAAGGTGAGTTTTTTGTGTCGATTTGTTTTCCAATCCGATTGAATTACTAATCTACGTCCCGTATACGTTCTAAGTCATCCATGATCTTAAACACAAACAAAAAAATTCCAATCCACTCCAAGTAGCAACACATTCGGCCAAGGCATGAATTTCGGGAAAAAAATCATCCAATGCATTTTTATAAAATTGATTTCATATTATGTCATTTTACATACATATAAGATACTCATTCATCAAATTTCACAAGAACATGCTTCAATCAATTTACCCAAATTTTAACCTAAAGTATTTCATGCTTAACCATGGCTCCATGATACCATTGTTGGTTTCTATTATAGTCCCAAGGAAAGATTAAGCATTTAAATACAACAATGAATATATATATTAAAAGATGAAGTATGGCGGAATCATACTCACAAAGATCGGAATGCGGATGCGTTGATGAAATGAAAATTTTCTCCTTTGTGCAGTGAAGGTTTCGGCCAAGGTGAGTGGGGAAGCTCCAAGCTTTCTTTGATCCTTCCAAGCTCAAGAATTAGTTTCCCATAACACCTTTGTATGATCCCTTGAAGGTGCTAGCCTTGTGTGTGAATTTATGTTCCAAACAAAACACAATTTCTTCAAGTTTTTGCAACAAAAACAGAAAAGTGGAGAGGGCTGTGAAACTTCACAGTTTCGGTCAAGAGGAAAGAGAGGAGAGGGAGAGTTTTGATTTCAAAAATCAATTTATATTTATGCCATAATATTTATTAAATTAATAATAAACTTATGACACAAATCATGCAATGGCTTAGAGTGTCAAACACTCAATTTCCATGCAAAACCATTGAGTGCATTGTACACTATCTCCATGCAATGCATCACAATTAAATAATGCATAATATGACATGTGTCATGTGGGCCCCACACGTTTCCAAATGAAAGTGGGCCCACGTGCACTCACGCGTTCGGGTTCGATATTTCCGAAATACCGAACTTACGTCGCGACGTTAATTAAATCGAATTTAAATAAATGATTGCGCCTAGCGAAATTATTATTTACGTCGCTAACGAATTAATTCTAAATTAACTCGTTTGCCCGAATTAAAATCTAATTTTAATTTCGCGTCGAAATCGAATTTCGATTATTATATCGAATATAATAATTTTACGATTAATTCCAAATTAATCGTTCTCTTCTCTATTTATAGTACTTTATCCAAGATAAAGTCTCTCCGTAATTAATCCAAGATTAATCGAGTTTGAATCATACGTCATTGGTGAATCTTCGGGAAGCGACCCAAGAGATCTCTGGATATGTTGGCAGTAAATACGGTCATCGGATAATCCGAACACGTACGTACCTCGTACTACGTTTTACCGATTCACAAGACAAGGTTGGCTTCTAGCAAAGCGCCATGCCTACCCAATTCTCCAGAAATATTCTTATAGGAATATCAGATCTATATCAAGCGTAGTATACCGTAGTATTGCGTACATCGATCCAGTATCGGACGATCACATGTTAGGCCTGGGGCTGGAAATGTGTCTGCCCCGTACGAAACATATATCGGACATCAAGCAACTAGTCTCTTTAAATCGGACAATCCTGACCTGGTCATATTGTCCCGACGGTTGCAACCTTTTATAGAGTACTAGTTCTGTGTCCTGCGTGATCATCACCTCCATATGTCTGAAGTGATACTTCCATCTCGACATCACATCCAGTACACTACGATTCTCGATAAACCCAGAAGAGGTGTACACAGAACCGGTTAAGGTCCCCAACCACCAAAACCAAAGTTTACCGATTGTCGCAAGTACTAGCGATGTAAGTCTCAGGTTAAGACCATATACACCTACCCTGATGCGGCCTCCCATAGACACGCAGACATACTACCAATGGGATTCCGCGGGGTCTATCCAGAGCGAAGCTGTTTTCCGTACCATCGGTAAAACACAACCTCCTATCGCACTTGCATAAGTATCCAATACTTAAATATATGAGAACTATGCTGTTGTGCCCTCAAAACGTGCACAAGCGCAATACTAGTCTATTCCGCATTATCGATGTCCGATCTCGATAATACTCCGACTAGGGATATTTAATGATTAAACCTTTATGGATTGATACTGTCTCATATCATCTCAATCCGATATTAATCATATGGACTTTCGCCATTTATATATCAAAGTAAATAATATTACAAAACGGCAAAAGGCAATTTCATTATCACATAGTTAATTTTGTACAATAATACAATATCATTTACAAACAGTGACGCTATGGGACATAATGTCTAACACCTAAAAGGTCACACACAACAAAGTCGAAATCAATGGTTAACAGTGCACAGTACAAATTTAACTGCATATATGATTGCTGTAGGAATTGTTCATAAATGGTTCAATGTGTTTAATTATTGAACATATAATTTATGAGGTTCCATAGTGGCTTAGGGATTGGTGAATGATGATAGGGGCACTTTGGGAATTGGAATGAATAAGTAAATAAATAAATAAACATGAATAGTAATGTGAATAGTAATATGAATAGTAAAAAATTTATTTGTTATTTGTTTTGAATTCCAATTCGGCCGAAACTCTTATTAGGGTTTTATAATCTCATTAAACCACTAAATTAAGATCCAATGGCAAAGATTAAATTAGCTTTTATCCCACATCGGAGTCTTAATTAATTTTGTTCTCTTTGGAGCACCTATATAAACCCAATGAATTGTTTACAAATTTTTGCACCAAACCTTTCATATCTTGGGTTTATATAAGTGAGCAACTCTAAAGTTTATGAGTAAGTCATTGATTTTGAGGATCCTTAAGTCTAATTGATTAGAGTAACCTCGAGTTAAAAGTTTTGAGGTATTTGCCTAGGCTAGCACCAAGGGCAAAATATACATGCACTCAAGGCGTAGTCTTGCCGTTGAGTTTTGGCTTTGGTGTGTGCACCTTTAGAGGCCACACACTTGGGTGGCTATTTGGAACGTGGAAGAGCTTGTTGAGTTCGAGAAAAGCTTGTAGATTGGAGGGAGGACTGGAGGAGTCTTCGGTTCAAGTAAGTCTTTTTCTTTCTTTATTTTAATTAGAGTTCTTATGATAGTTAGCATGTTTAGGTTTTTGTTCTTTGCATATTTTATGAGTTTTTATACTTAGAATATATAGTAACATGCCTAGGCTTGTAGAATAATAAAAAAAATGGGTCTTGGGCAAATGGATAGTGACATCATAATTTAATTTATTTAATTTTCCGCTGCGCACTCGCGGCCGCTTCCCAACAGTGGTATCAACGTACCTTTTTTTTTTATTAGTTCTCTCTCATTTGAACTCGAAATTGGGTGTGTAAAAGCTCGTTGGAAAGCTAACACCCTGAACGTAATTTTAGGCACATGTTTTGCATGATTTGGTTAAGATTTGAATTGTGAAATTTCATTTAAAGTTCACGCATATGTAAATAAATGTGAATAGTAATTTTATTTGAATAAAATAAAATGCAATATCATAATTAAATATTAATCAAAGTTATTTAATGCCTAAAATAATTCCAACATATTAAAACTCATATGCTTGATGATTCTATGTATGATTAGAATTGGCATGATTATTTTTGGGTGCAAGCATCTAGAGACTTTATAAGGAAATAGAGAGTGTATTGCTTATCCCTTAGCTAAGTAATTATTCCATGATGAATTTAAAGATTTATTACCTTTAAGGAAAATAAATATAAATTACTTATTTATAATAAAAGACCTTATAAAAGATACAAGTGGGATGAGACCAAGGCGTTAATAAAACTTTCCAAACTAAAGTTAATTTAACCAAAGGTATTACTAGAGTTAGATAATGATTTGGTGTCTTCCTTCACTCACTACCTTTTTATAGCAAAAAGGAAAAGCTGTGAAGACATTTAGATAATCATTTACTCAAAGCTTACCTTAAAGCATATTTAAAGTGTTGGACTAATTTGGAGGATCTATTGTTTATTCCTGTTACCAAGGCTATAAGAGCCTAAGAGGTAAGGGTATTTAAGAGAGTTCACTCCACCCTCCCTCTGGGCAATTTTCAATAGAGGAATCCATTTGACAATTATTCACTTAAACTTGCTAAAATCCTCAATAATAATTTAACTCCAAAATCTACCTCCCATTGTAAAGTATAGACCAAAAAGGCTTAAACCGTATTTGCAGGACTAGGCTTTACCAGACTGACCAATACCAATTTGTCCCTAAATCATACTATTGACAATTGTTTGACTTTTATGAGTCATAAGACGCATCGACCCTTAGACATCTTCTTATAACTTAATGGCAAAGATTGGGTGTCCACGAGGATTAGCATAAGCTATGGCATGTTTGATTGCCCAACCCAATAATCAAGGAATTGTGATTTATATCATAAATTGGTTGAGAACCTACCTAATTATCGTATTTTATAATGACCGTCCCTAGTTGGAGTTATGAAATGATGATAATGGGATCATTGCCCACAAGAAATCCATCATATTAGGGTTGATGTGATTTGCTTAAAATTTTAAAACAATTGAGTGGAAGCCACTTCATAATAGTAAAAGCCAATGTTATTATGAAACATTAATGAAAACATATTCCTAATTTTAACATTCTCTCTTAACAGGTGGGTTAAAATATTTCACAAACATTCAAATGGCAAACAGAGTATCACTTCATTCCATCCTTGATGAGCATAAGCTTAAATGGGACAACTACAATGACTTGTTTAGAAACCTTAAAATTGTCTTACGACAAGAAAAGATTTTCTATGTTATTGAAAGACCATTTCCCCCTGAACCCTGAGAAGATGCTGACCAAAATACATTTGATGATTGGAAAAAACACGTCGATGATGATGAGCAAGCAATTTACATAATGCTTGGCTCTATGTCGGACGAACTTCAAAAAGCTCACGAAGATATAGATGCTCAAACCATCATCTTTCACTTGAAGGCGTTATATGCAACTTCCGTTCATACCGTGAGATTCCAAGTGTCATGTGCCTTATTCCAAACAAGGTATGAGGAAAGATCTGTTAATGGACATATGCTTAAGATGATTGGCCAGATTGAAAAATTGGCCAACCTCGGGTTCATCATGGATCATGAGATAGGTCACGATCTAATTCTTCAGTCCCTACCAAAAGACTTCTCTTAATTTATTATGCAGTTTCATCTGTCTGATAAAGAAGTTACTTTAGCAGAATTGTAAGAAGAGAAAGACTTGAAACCGGAGCTTAAAACCTCCGTCATGCTTACGGGTATGGACCTGAAGCCACGAGGCCCAAAGAAAAATAAGGGCAAGGCCAAGGCTCCAGATCACCTAAAGCCCAATGGTAAGGTGGAGAAGAAAAAGGTAAAGGGGAAATGTTTCTTTTGTGGAAAGAATGGTCATTGGAAGAAAGACTGCAGATCCTTGGAAGCCAAAGAAGCTAGGGAAGCCCAAGAGGCCAAGAAGCCCAATGCTTCAGGTATGTTGTATATGATTGAACTATATTCTCAAAAATCTGAACCTTCTACTTGGGTGCTTGACACCGGTTGTGGGACTCACTTGTGTAACAATGTGCAGGGCCTGAGAAACAGTAGGAGACTCCATCATAGGGAGGTTGACTTACACATGGGTAATGGAGCAACCCTGGCTGCATTGTGCGTGGGGATTTATTCATTAGTTTTGCCGAATGGTTTAGTTTTAGACTTAGAAGATAGTATTTATGTACATTTTCTAGTAAAGAACATCATTTCAACTTCTTCTTTTTGTAATAAAGGCTTTTCATGCCGAATAAGTTGTAATGAATGTTCTATTTATTTCAATGAAATAAAATATGGAGATGGTATTTTGAATAATGGTATCTATGTCTTACAAACTAACAAAGAATGTTCAACCCTAATATATACAACGTTAACTCGAATAATCTCAATGAATCACTTCTATGGCACACTCGCTTAGGTCATATCAATGAAACAAGATTAACTAAGCTACATAAGGATGGGTATTTCAGAGCCTTCAAATATGAACCTTATGGAACTTGTGATTCTTGTTAACTTGGTAAAATGACCAAATTACCCTTCAAAGGGACATGACAGCGTGCAGCGGAGACATAAGAACTCATACACTCTGATGTATACGGACCAATGTCAGTTACCGCTAGAGGTGAATTCTCTTACTTTATTACCTTTATCGATGATTGCTCGTGATATGGGTATGTGTACCTTATGCGGTACAAATTTGAAGCCTTTGAGAAATTCAAAGACTTCAAAACTGAAGTAGAAAACCAGCTTAATAAAAGTATTAAGTCACTAAGGTCTGACCAAGGTGGTGAATACTTATGCAACGAATTTCAAGAATACTTGAGAGAAAATGGCATTTTTTCCCTGTAGACTCCTCCGGGAACTCCACAGCATAATGGGTTCTCTGAAAGGAGAAATCGAACATTATTAGATATGGTCCGATCAATGATGACAGACATGGATCTTTCTATTTCATTTTGGGGTCTTGCTTTAGAAACTGCAACACTACTATTATACCAAGTTCCTTCCAAGACTGTTAGTCAAACACCATATGAGTTATGGTATGGGAATCGTCATAGTCTTAGTTATCTAGGAGTTTGGGGATGTGACGCATATATTAATCTCACCCAAACTAACAAATTGGATGATAGGGCAGTTAAATATAAGTTTGTAGGATATGCCTTGAACTCAAGAGCATACGTGTTCTACGTCCCAAAAGAATAAAGAACATTTGTCTCATAAAATGCTAAATTTCTAGAGAATGAATTCCTTCTCAAGAAATATAGTGGGAGTAGACTTGACCTCGATGAGGTACCAGAAGAACAAACTAACATAGAACTAAACCCCAGGCCCCTCAAAAGAGCAGCAACAGAACAACCACAAGGTTATTAACTTAGAAGGTCTGGTAGGGAAAGATATGAGCCTGAAAGATATGGTTTCCATATTGATATGGAACATGATCAGGTCATTGATAATGACGATCCCACCAGTTATGACGAAGCAATGCGTGACATTGATTCAGTCAAGTGGCTTGAGGCCATGAAATATGAAATAGACTCTATATATCAGAATCAAGTTTGGGACTTGGTGGATGCACCTGAAGTTATAAAACCAATAGGCTGGAAATGGATTTACAAGCGTAAAAATGATGCAGAAAGCAACATCCAAACCTATAAGGCTAGGTTGGTGGCGAAAGGTTATAGAAAAATCCAAGGAATTGACTATGACGAAACCTTCTCGCCTGTTGCAATGATAAATTCCATTCGAATTTTACTGGCACTAGCTGCACACTTTGATTATGAGATTTGGCAGAAGGATGTCAAAATAGCTTTCCTTAATGGGAACCTCGTAGAGGGAGTCTATATGACACAACCTGAGGGGTTTGCATGTAAGGATGATCATAATAAAGTGTGCAAGCTTAAACGATCCATTTATGAACTCAAGCAAGCCTCCAGAAGTTGGAATATGCGATTTGATGAGACAATGAAAGAATTTGACTTCATCAAAAATGTAGACGAGCCTTGTGTTTACAGGAAAATTAGTGGGAGTACTGTTGTATTTCTTGTATTATATGTCGATGACATATTAATCATCGGTAATGATATTCCCATTATGCAAGCCACCAAGCAATGTTTATCGCAAAATTTCTCCAGGAAAGATTTAGGAGAAGTTGCCTACATCCTCGGCATTAAGATCTACCGTAATAGATCTAAGAGGTTGTTATGACTTTCTCAATCTAAATACATAGATAAAGTTTTGAAAATATTCAAAATGGAAGATTCCAAAAGAGGTAATTTACCTACTTGTCATGGAATCAAATTATCTAAGGAGCAATGTCCACATACTCATTCAGATAGAGAGTGTATGAGTAGGATCCCTTATGCTTCAGCAATAGGATCAATCATGTACGCCATGCTAAGTACAAGACCTGATGTCTCTTAAGCTCTTAGCATAACGAGCAGGTATCAGACAAATCCTAAATTAAGATCCAATGGCTAAGATTAAATTAGATTTTATCCCACATCGAATTCTTAATTAATTTTGTTGTCTTTGGAGCACATATATAAACCCAATGATTTTTTTTATAAATTTTTGCACCAAACCTTTCATATCTTGGGTTTATATAGGTGAGCAACTCAAAAGTTTAAGAGTAAGCCACTGATTTTGAGGATCCTTAAGTCTAATTGACTAGAGGATCCTCGAGTTAAAAGTTTTGATGTATTTGTCTAGGATAGCACCAAGGGCAAAATACCCGTGCACTCAAGGCATAGTCTTGCCGTTGAGTTTTGGCTTTGGTGTGTGCACCTTTGGAGGCCACACACTTGGGTGGCTCTTTGGAATGTGGAAGAGCTTGCTGAGTTCGAGAAAAGCTTGTAGATTGGAGGGAGGACTGGAGGAGTCTTTGGTTCAAGTATGTCTTTTTCTTTCTTTATTTTAATTACAGTTCTTATGATAGTTAGCATGTTTAGGTTTATGTTATTTGCATATTTTATGAGTTTTTATGCTTAGAATATATAGTAACATGCCTAGGCTTGTGGAATAATAAAAACAAATGGGTATTGGCAAATGGATAATGGCATCATAATTTAATTTATTTAATTTTCCGCTGCGCACTCACAGCCGCTTCCCAACAATCACTGGAAGCGTGACTGCCGTGAGTACAAGGCGCACATGAAGAAAGTGAAGGCGAGCAAGGCTCCGGCTTCATGTATGTTTGTCATTGAAATAAACATGTCTAATTCTAGTTTTAAAAATTGGATTTTTGATTCTGGATGTGGTACTCATATATGTACTGCTGTGAAAGATCTGCATATTAGCAGGAGAATGGCTTCAGGCGAGATTGACCTACTAGTTGGAAACAGGACCATGGTCGCTGTTTTAGCTGTATGGACCTATATTTTGTAACTGCCCTCGGGGCATGTACTTACTTTATCAGACGTTTATTATGTACCTAGTTTGACTAGAAACATTATCTCTGTATCTTGTTTGACCCAAAGCAGGTACACTTTTTTATTCCGAAACACTGGGTGTTTTGTTTATAAAGATGACTTTCAGATATGTACTGCTGATGCTAATAATGGTCTTTATATTTTGAATATAAAAGAATCTCAAACATATAACATGACAAACAAATGGCTCAAAATTAGTAAAATAGATGAGACATATATGTGGCATTGTCGTCTGGGACACATTAACAAGACTCGCATATCCACACTTTCGAAGAGTGGATACTTGAACATATTTGATCCTAATTCATATGACGTCTGCGAATCTTGTTTATTAGGCAAAATGCCTAAAACGCCTTTTAGCGGTAAAGATGTTTGTACCACTAAACTGTTAGCCCTCGTTCCTAGTGATGTATGTGGGCCATGTCTAGCAAGGCTAAAGGTGGATTTGAATACTTCGTAACCTTTACGGATGATACATCACGTTACGGTTATGTGTATCTTATGAGACACAAGTCAGAAACTTTTGAGAAATTCAAAGAGTTTCAACACGAAGTAGAAAAACAGATCGGCAAAAATATTAAAATAATACGGTCAGACCGTGGTGGAGAATACTTAATCAATGAATTTCTTGATTACTTGAAAAAGTATGGTATTCTTTCACAATGGACTCCTCCCAGAACACCTCAATTAAACGGTGTGTCCGAACGGAGAAACCAAACTTTGTTGGACATGGTAAGGTCTACGATGAGTCGCACTGAGCTACCAATTTCTTTCTAGGGATACGCATTGAACAATGCAATACTTATTTTGAATAAGGTTCCGTCAAAGTCTATGGAACAGACTCCATATGTAATATGGACAGGAAAGAGACCGGGCAAAGGGAAAGCGGCATAATAAATTTGATTTTCCGCTGCGCACTCACGGCCGCTTCCCAACATTGGTATAAGCGCGCCGGTTTTGTTTTGATGATTTCGCTCTCATTTGAACTCTAAATTGGGTGTTTAAAAGCTCGTTGGAAATCTAACACCCTGAACTTAATTTTAGGCACAAGTTTTGCATGATTTGATTAAGATTTGAATTGTGAAATTACATTTAAAGGTCATGAATCTGCAGAAAAATGTGAATAGTAAATTTATTTGAAATAAATAAAATGCAATATCATAATTAAATATTAATCAAAGTTATTTAATGCCTAAAATAATTCCAACATATTAAAACTCATATGCTTGATGATTCTATGTATGATTAGAATTGACATGATTATTTTAGGGTGCAAGCATCTAGAGACATTCTAAGAAATAGAGAGTGTATTTCTTATCCCTTAGCTAATTAATTATTCAATGATGAACTTAGAGATTTATTACCTTTAAGGCTAATAAATATAGATCACTTGTTTATAATGAAGACATTATAAAAGATACAAGTGGGTTGGGACCAAGGGATTAATGAAACTTTCCAAACTAATGTTAATTTAACCAAAGGTATTACTAGAGTTAGATAATGATTTGGTGTCTTCCTTCACTCACTACCTTTTTATAGCCAAAAGGAAAAGCTGTGAAGACATCTAGATAATCATTTACTCAAAGCTTACCTTAAAGCATATTTAAAGTGTTGGACTAATTTGGAGGATCTATTGTTTATTCCTGTCACCAAGGCAATAAGAGCCTAAGAGGTAAGGGTATTTAAGAGAGTTCGCTCCACCCTCCCTATTGGAATTTTCAATGGAGGAATCCATTTGACAGTTATTCACTTAAACATGCTAAAATCCTCAACAATAATTTAAGTCTAAAATTTGCCTCCCATTGTAAAGTATAGACCCAAAGGGCTTAAACCGTATTGGTAGGACTAGGCTTTACCAGACTGACCAATACCAATTTGTCCCTAAATCATACTATTGACAATAGTTTGACTTTTCTAAGTCATAAGATGCAGTAACCCTTAGGCGTGGTCTTATAACTTAGTGGAAAAGATTGGGTGTCCACAAGGACTAGCATAAGCTATGTCATGTTTGATTGCCTAACCCAATGATCAACGAATTATGATTTATATCATAAATTGGTTGGGAACCTACCTAATTATTTTATTTTATAACGACCGGCCCTAGTCAGAGTTATGAAATGATGATAATGGGATCCTTACCCACAAGAAATCCATTATATTGGGGTTGATGCAATTTGCTTTAAATTTTAAACAATTGAGTGAGTGCAACTTCATAATATTAAAAGCCCATGTTATTATTAAACATTAATGAAAATATATTCCTAATTTTAACATTTTCTCTTAACAGGTGGGTTAAAATATTTCACAAACATTCAAATGGCAAATAGAGTATCACTTTGTTCCATCTTTGATGAGCATAAGCTCAAAGGGGACAACTACAATGACTGGTTTAGAAACCTTAAAAAAGATTTTCTATGTCCTTGAAAGACCATTTCCCCCTGAACCCGCATAAAATGCTGACCAAGATACATTTGATGCTTGGAAGAAACACGTCGATGATGATGAGCAAGCAGTTTGCATAATGCTTGGCTATATGTCGGACGAACTTCAGAAAGCTCACGAAGATATGGATGCTCAAACCATCATATTTCACTTGAAGGAGTTGTATGCAACTTCCGTTCATACCAAGAGATTCCAAGTGTCACGTGCCTTATTCTAAACAGGTTATAAGGGAGGATCTGTTAGTGGACATGTGCTTAAGATGATTGGCCACATTGAAAAATTGGACAACCTCAGGTTCATCTTGGATAATGAGATAGGTCACGATCTAATTCTTCAATCCTTACCAAAAGAATTCTCTAACTTTATTATACAGTTTCATCTGTCTGATAAAGAAGCTACTTTAGCAGAATTACACAATCTGATAAAGCAAGGAGAGAAAGACTTGAAATCGGAGAAAAAACCTCCATCATGCTTACGGGTACGGACCTGAAGCCACGAGGCCCAAAGAAAAATAAGGGCAAGGCCAATGCTCCAGATCACCTAAAGCCCAATGGTAAGGTGGAGAAGAAAAAGGGAAATGGGAAATGTTTCTTTTGTGGAAATAAGGGTCATTGGAAGAAAGACTGTAGATCCTTGAAAGCCAAGGAAGCTAGGCGTAATCATTTAATTACGAACAGAAAATTCGTTAATTTGGAATTAGCGAACCCGAGCCCGAGATTATTTGCGAGTTCATTCACATTTCGAATTCGAGTGTGGCACGTCAAATCAAGCGTCAAATCGCTAGTCGCATCAACCGTGACTTGACAACTTGATGGATTGAGTGATTTGAGTTGTTGGGGCTTTAATGGTTTGACTTTTAAAAGCCAAAGTCAAGAGAAATGCATTTGAAATTCAAATGTGTGTATTTAATACACAAATTTGGAACCAACAAATTGAATTCTCTCTTCCTCTCATCTCTCTCATCTCACGCCCATGGAGGCATTTTGTTCACTATTTTTCTGTCACAAAAACGTGAGCAGTGAGGGAAGCTAGAGTGTGATTTTGTGGCAAAATCACAAGTGCTAGCACACTTACGAGACATGCGAAGGTGATAGGGAAGTCCACCCATGAGTCGGAAACCATTCGACGAAGCTTGGAGCTTGACGAAGGACCAAAAATGAAGCCAAAACAGTGAGGAAATTCTGCTCACTGCCGAATGCAGTCCAAGGCAGAAAATGGAGTTTCGTTGCTTGCCGCGTCGCTCAACCGATCGATGTAAGTATTCCGCAACTTCTTCGATATGTATTCGCACTTGATTCATTCTTATAATCGATCCTGGACCTTAATAGAAACCAACAATGGCATCTAGAGCAAGGTTTGAGCATGAAAAAGTTTAGGGTTAATATTTGGGTAAATTGATTTTGAGCATGAATTTGTGAAATTGGATGAATGAATATGCTTAAATGTGTTTGAATTGAAGTTTGATTGGATCAATTTCAAGAAAATTGGTTTGGAACAATTTTGCCCAAATTTGGATGGTTGGCCGAATGCCTTATACCCTAAAATGTCTTGGAATTTTTGATTGTTGATTCATTGGATGAGTTAGAATCATTCGGGAATGTGATTTAATGTCGACTGTGGAAATAATTGGATTGAATTCGAATCGGACACAAATCCCCTCCCTTGGGCGAGACTTGTAACATGTAAATTGGGTTTGATTTTAATCAAAATGTGTTGGACATGTGATGATGAAAATGAGCATGATTAGTTATGTTAATTAATGTTTTAGAAATGTTAATTGGCTAATTAATTGTGTAATGCACTTTATGTAATTAAATTGTGAAATTTGGCTTTTGTGATTTAAGTATATTTGGGCCTTAAAATTGGATTTGGGCTTTTGTGTTGTAATTGGGCTTATTGGGCTTTGTTTTACAAAGTTGGGATAAAGAAAATTGGATTGGATCCAATTGGGCCCAAAACCGCTTCCATAAAGCCCAAATGCGACTTAATGGACCTTTAAAGTTTAATTGGGCCTAATGGGCCTAAATTGATTTCTGGGCTTATGGGGTAATTCCCGGATTGGACATTGGTTATCGGTTTGACCCGAGTTGACCAAAAGTCCACGCCTTAAGAAATTAATTAAAAGCCCATTGGACTTTAATTAAATTGACGTTGGACGTTAATCGGGCTTTGAGACCCGTAACGATTAAATTTGAAATTTAAGTCGTAAAAGGTTTATTATTAAAGTGTAATGTTTAATTTTGAATTAAAAAGTGAATTAGAATTAAATACATATTAAATTGGATTTAATGATGTAGTTTAATTTAATTCGAGAATATGTACTTTGAGTACTTATTCGCAAAACGAGTTTGACTCTAGCAAAAATCAAATCGTTGTTTGAACATTGGATTATCACTAATTATCAGATTAATTAATTTGATTAGATTGATTGATAACATGCTTGTGTGAATACATGGTTGTGATGCATGAATAATGTATATCGGATGGATATTAGATGGGTGGGACAATTTTAGAAATTGTGTAATAAATTTGATTTATTAATTGGACCTGTGTGTCCAGCCTTATTACCTCTCTATTCTTTATATTCTCTTCTCACATATTCCCCTCAATGTAAATGAGGTTTCTTTATAAGTGTAGTGTAACGGGTAGAAGTAATACTTGTGCTAGCGGGAGAGAGAAAGGGAGAGATTTGATCTAGGATCAATGTGTAAAGTATCCATCCGCATATCATTATTACTTTAATTATACGCGCTTTATTATATGGGTAGAAGTAATAAGGGTGTATGATGATGAGACCTTATCAAAGATAATAAATTGGTTGTCAATTTGCACTCGAAAAACCCTCGCAAAATATTAAGCGTTTTTCCTTCCATTGAGTGATTCTTACTCAATATCTAAGACGACATTGGTTTTTCGGCCAAAGTCAAGGCCTTTGTCTGTCGAGGATGTGTCTGAATCACGAGAGTTTTGTTCCATGTCAGTGTCTTGTCCAAGTTGTGGTTTGTTGGCCAAAGTCAAGACCACTTCTTGTCCATCGACATTGATTACGAAGCTTTCCATGGTCAATGAGTCGCGCTTGATTGGGATCACTATGTTTGTTGTGCCAAAGCCAAGGCTTAGTTGATTCAGAGGAAAAAGGTTAGGTAATACATTGGATGTATTGGCTTATATAAGATATATGTTTCGGACTTGGATGTCCCCCTACCGGATCTAGGAATTGGATTGGATCCAATTGATCTTAGAGATCTACATAGTTAATTATCATACAATTTATTGGCCAAAGTAAAGATTGTGTGATATTTAACGGGATCCTAGCCACTAGGAAACGCGGTTTACCGAGTACTCGACAGAGGGTTAGAGGCTTGCCGAAAAATAGTGGGAGGCAAGAATTGAGTTTGCAATACACGTTTAATTACTCGCCATACGCCCTCCAACAAATATCAATTCGTCAAAGAAATTAAATGTTAGTTGGACTAATATTTAAATTGTTGTTTTAATAAATAGTTGGACTATATATTCAAACTATTCTTTTATAGTTGATTTTATAATTGGATTATAGTAATCAATATAATTGATTTTAATATATTAAATTATAGTTGATTAAATAGTTGGACTATTGTAATCATTATAATAAATAGTACCTAAATTGTTGATTAAATAGTTGGACTATTAAAATCAAGATATAATTGAAAGTTTGACATTTAAAACATAATCCTAGGGAAAATGTATTTAAATGGTTTAATTTTCAAATTGGGAATAAATTTCAGGATGGTCTTGGAAAAACTGATAAGTTATTTTATTTGATAAAATAAAATATTAGGCCTAAGCTTGGAGTTAAGAAAATAATATAGCATAAATCTTTGGAAGATAATATGTAATGATAACTAAAGTGCTTAATCCATAATACTTACCGCATAAGACTCCTTAATTTCTGAATCAGAACTAAGGATTAGATCCTTAAAGTATGATAATGAAATTGAAGGATCTTCATAAATCTATTAACTTAGATTTTAGAAGTACTAAATTGCGAAAGTTAATTCTTGGAGAATTAATGACTATTCTCAAGGAGATAAAGTCAAACTTTGCAATTAGGCAAGTAGCGAAAGGCACACTTTACTTCGATATTCTAGAAACCCGAGGCTTGGCCAAAGGCTTATTGAGTGTTGAAACTGGCAAAGGCATAATCATTATAATCTTCTGGGAAGATAAATGACATATCCCAAAATGTCTACTAAATGTGGGAAACGGGATTGCGGAAACGTGACTACCGTTTGGACAAAGCAGACATGAAGGAATTGAAGAACGAGCAAGGCTCTAACTTCATATATGATTGTCATAATTATATTCACTACTAGTATTAAAATTAGATTTAAATACTTATTGTGGTACATAAATATATATTGATGTTCCGAATCTGTTTTGAACAGTATACTTACTTCAATTGAGATTAATCTGCGAATTGAAAACAGGACAAAAGTTGTTATTTCAACCGTAGATACCTTAGTTTAGGAACTACCTTCGGGTGCGTACCTAAATTAGGAAACTGTTATAATGTAACTAGTTTGACTAGATTCATTATCTCTATATCAGTGTTTAACCCGCTGCGGATTAACCTTTATATTCTAGAACACTAAAGTGTTTCATTATATAAAGACGATATTGAGATAAACACATTAGATGTGAATAACATCATTTATATTTTGAATATAAATAAATCTCAAATATATATATGACAAATAAATAGCTTAAACTGATTTGATCATGAAGAAATTAATTGTGGCATTGTTGTCTGGGACACAATTAAGCAATAATCGTATATCCGCACTTTTGAAGAGCGAGTACTAGGACTGATTTGATCCAATCAAATAAAGTCTACAAATCTAGTTTATTGGGCAATTTGCCTAAAACACTATTTACTTGGTAAAAGTGCAAATGCCACTGATCTGTTAGCCCTAATTCATAGTGAAGCAAGTGGGCCCATGTCTAGCTAGGCTAGATGTGGATATGAATATTTTGTGACCTGTACGGATGTGGCATCGCGTTATGGTTATGTGTTTCTTTTGAAGAACACAAATCGAAAACTTTTACAGTTTCGACACGAAATAGACAAACAGATCGGCAAAAGTATTAGACCGTCACGGTAAGACCGTAATGGAAATACTTAAGCAATAACTTTCTAAAATACTTGAAAGAGTAAAGTATTCTTTCAAACGAGGACTCCTCCCGGAACATGTCAAAGTGACGGTATGTCCGAACTGAGTAACCGAATTATGTTAGACATAATTAAGGTTAATCATGAGTCGCTCTGAGCTATCATTTCCTTCAACAGATAAGCATTAACAGTGCATAACTTATTTTTGAATAAGGTTCCATAATAATTTGTTTGACAGATTTCATATTAGATATGAACAGGAAAGAAACTGGGTTTCACATTCCTGATAATTTGGGTATGCTAGGCATATGTTTGGATGATAACAAACTGGAACCCAAATTGGATAAGTGCCGAATTGTAGGTTATCCTAGGGATACCGTAAGTATTGTACTTATACAACTCACAAGAGAACAATTAGATTGTTGCTCACCATGCGGTTTTCCTAAGAGGAATACCGATATGCAGTGGTAAGTGGGAGGATAGTAAAACTCGATGAAAATCAGAGTAATACTATTCAAGGCACCGATTCCTAATGGAACACAAATAGTTCATCAAGGATGAAACTATTACCATTAATCTTCGTATACACAAGAACCGCGTATGTCGGAGAGAATCAGAAAATAACATGGGGTATGGGTTTCTGATCTCACCTCGTAAAGATGTCTATCTTTTGAGGTATACCAACTGACTACGTATGAGGAAGTGATACAAGGTACCGACTCCCTATAATGACAAAGTGCCATGAGTCCGAAATGGATAATGCTTGCTAAAGCTGTGTATTTCATTTATGAAATATGACAGCTTTGCGGGAAAATCGCTTTCCTGAAAAGGAAACCTTTTGGAGGATGTTTAAAACATCCTGGCGGTTTTGTCGTACTATAACTAGCAAACAAGGTTTGCAGGTTATTCGATCGATGTTTGGATTGAAGCAAGCATTATGATCTTGGAATTATCATTTTGATGTAATCATAATGGTGTATGATTTAAATAAATAATGATAATACATCATTTCTTGGAAATGATATTCCCATAAATAACAATCGGTGAAAGCTTGGCTTTCATGAAACTCTCATAGAAACTGTAGATTGAAAAATGTACGCGACCTGGTGTCTCATACGCCTTGAGCATATGATTCACACACAGGCCAATCCAAGTGATAATCACTGGATTGAAGTTAAGAACATCCATTAGTATCTTAGAGAACTAAGGATGCTGTCTTAATCTATGGAGAATGAGAACTTGAAATGACTAGGATCACTGCTGCAAGTTTCCTAAACCGATACAAATGGTATTGTACAATTTGAATAACTGTACAGTGAGCTGGAAATCTTCCAAGCAAGATTCTGTTACCGAATAAACAACAAATGCGGGTTATTGCTGCAGCTGAAGCAGCAATAGAAGCCTTATGGGGTCGGTAAATATCTAATTAGATTATATATAGTTCTTTTAGCAGCTGAGCTAGGCTACAACACATGCTAAAGAATTAATGCTCTCATCAACGATCCAGATAAATACTTCGATATTCATTTGATTCGTTCGGATCATACATCGTGGCGATGTGATGATCGAATAAAATGCATCAGACGATAATCATGAAAATCCGCTGACGAAAACCTTTTCTCAGTAATTTGAGCAAACCGTACATAGTTCGGGTGTCAGACACTCGAGTGACTGGCTATAGTCCAAGTGGGAGATTGTTGGACAATTATGACCCATAACGTCACTATTTATACAGATCACGGTGTTGTTGTACAAATTAACTATGTGACAAAGGAGATTGCACTCTTATCATTTGTGATTAGATCACCTAGATGTATAAATGATGAGAGGTCCCTATGATTAATGCCTGGATTGAGAATGATATGAGACAATATCAATCCATGAAGGCAGAATCATTAAATATCCCTAGTCAGAGTATTATCGAGATTGGACATCGATAAATACGTAAAAGACTAGTATTACACTTGTGCGCGTTGTGAGGGCACAACGTCATAGTTCTCATATATTTGGGTATAGGATACTCATGCAAGTGTAATAGGAGGTTGTGTTTTACCGATGGTAAGGGAAACAGCTTCGCTCTAGATAGACCCCCTCGGAATTCCATTGGTAGTATGACTATGTGTCTATGGAAGTCCGAAATCAGGGTAGGTGTATTTGGTCTTAACCTGAGACTTGTACCGCTAATGCATACGACAATCTATATACTTTGGTTGAGGTCCTCCAGGGCTTTAACAGGTTCTGTGTATGCCAATTCTGGGTATATCGAGAATCGTAGTGTGTTGGGTGTGATGTCAAGACGGAAGTGTCACTCCAGTCATATGGAGATGATGGTCACTTAGGATACGGGACTGGTTCCCTTAAATGCTGCAACTATCGGGATAAAATGACAAGGTCATGTTTATCCGATTATAGAGACTAGTCGCCAGAGATCCGATATGTGCTTCGTACGGGGCATACACATTTCCAGCCCCAGGCCTAGCACGTGATCATCCGATACTGGACAGAAATACGCAATACTACGGTATACTACTCTTGTAAGGATGTTTCCGGAGAATTGGGGAGGCATGGTGCTTTCCTAGAGGCCAACCTAGTCTTGTAAATCGGTATAAACGTAGTACGAGGCACTTACGTGTTCGGATAGTCCGACGACCGAATTTACTGCCAATATATTCGGGGATCTCATGGGTCGCTTCCCAAAGATTCACCGATGACGTATAACTCGCACTCTAAATTAATCTGGGATTAATTAGGAGAGAGAGAAAATTAATCTGGGATTAATTACAGAGATATTTTATCTGGGATAAAATATCATTAAAGAGAGATAACGATTAATTTGGAATTAATCGAGAAATTAATATATTTGATATATTAAACGAAATTGGATTTCGACGGGGAATTAAAATTAGATTTTAATTCAAGCGAGCAAATTAATTTAGAATTAATTCGTTAGCGACGTGAATAGTGACTTCGCTAGGCCTAATCATTTAATTACGACGCAACGGAAAATTCGTTAATTTGGAATTAGCGAACCCGAGCCCGAGATTATTTACGAGCGCATTCGCATTTCGAATTCGAGTGTGGCACGTCAAATCAAGCGTCAAATCGCTAGTCGCATCAAGCGTCAAATCAAAAGTCACTTTAAGTGATGTGACTTGACAACTTGATGGATTGAGTGATGTGAGTTGTTGGGGCTTTAATGGTTTGACTTTTAAAAGCCAAATTCAAGTGAAATGCATTTGAAATTCAAATGTGTGTATTTAATACACAAATTTGGAACCAACAAATTGAATTCTCTCTTCCTCTTATCTCTCTCATCTCACACCCATAGAGGCATTTTGTTCACTATTTTTCTGTCACAAAAACGTGAGCAGTGAGGGAAGCTAGAGTGTGATTTTGTGGCAAAATCACAAGTGCTAGCACACTTATGAGACATTCGAAGGTGATAGGGAAGTCCACCCATGAGCCATGAACCATTCGACGAAGCTTGGAGCTTGACGAAGGACCAAAAACGAAGCCAAAACAGTGAGGAAATTTTGCTCACTACCGAATGCAGTCCAAGGCAGAAAATGGAGTTTCGTTGCTTGCCGCGTCGCTCAACCGATCGATGTAAGTATTCCGCAACTTCTTCGATATGTTTTCGCACTTGATTCATGATTATAATCGATCCTGGACCTTAATAGAAACCAATAACAACTACAATGACTGGTTTAGAAACCTTAAAATTATCTTACGACAAGAAAAGATTTTCTATGTTCTTGAAAGACCATTTCCCCTGAACCCGTAGAAGATGCGGACCAAGATACATTTGATGCTTGGAAGAAACACGTCGATGATGATTAGCAAGCAGTTTGCATAATGCTTGGCTCTATGTCGAACGAACTTCAGAAATCTCACGAAGATATGGATGTTCAAACCATCATATTTCACTTGAAGGAGTTGTATGCAACTTCCGTTCATACGGTGAGATTCCAAGTGTCATGTGTCTTATTCCAAACAAGGTATAAGGAATGATCTTTTAGTGGACATGTGCTTAAGATGATTGGCCACATTGAAAAATTTGACAACCCCGGGTTCATCATGGATCATGAGATAGGTCACGATCTAATTCTTCAATCCTTACCAAAAGAATTCTCTAACTTTATTATGCAGTTTCATCTGTCTGATAAAGAAGATACTTTAGCAGAATTTCACAATCTGATAAAGCAAGCAGAGAAGGATTTGAAACCGGAGCTTAAAACATCCGTCATGCTTACGGGTACGGACCTGAAGCCACAAGGCCCAAATAAAAATAAGGGCAAGGCCAAGGCTCCAGATCACCTAAAGCCCAATGGTAAGGTGGAGAAGAAAAAGGGAAAGGGGAAATGTTTCTTTTGTGGAAAGAAGGGTCATTGGAAGAAAGACTGCAGATCCTTGAAAGCCAATGAATCTAGGGAAGCCCAAGAGGCCAAGAAACACAATGCTTCAGGTATGTTGTATATGATTGAACTATATTCTCAAAACTCTGAACCTTCTACTTGGGTGCTTGACACCGGTTGTGGGACTCACTTGTGTAACAATATGCAGGGCCTGAGAAATAGTAGGAGACTTCATCATGGCGAGGTTGACTTATGCATGGGTAATGGAGCAAAACTGGCTGTATTGTGCGTGGGGACTTATTCATTAGTTTTTCCAAATGGTTTAATTTTAGACTTAGAGGATTGTGTTTATGTACCTTCTCTAGTAAAGAACATCATTTCAATTTCTTCTTTATGTAATAAAGGCTTTTCATGCCTAATAAGTTGTAATGAATGTTCTATTTATTTCAATGAAATAAAATATAGAGATGGTATTTTGAATAATGGTATCTATGTCTTAAAAACTAACAAAGAATGTTCAACCTCTAATATATACAACGTTAACTCGAATAATCTCAATGAATCACTTCTATGGCACAGTCGCTTAGGTCATATCAATGAAACAAGATTAACTAAGCTACATAAGGATTGGTATTTCAAACCCTTCAAATATAAATCTTATGGAACTTGTCACTCTTGTTTACTAGGTAAAATGACCAAATTACCCATCAAAGGTAAATGACAGTGTGCAGCAGAGACATTAGAACTCAAACACTCTGATGTATGCGGACCAATGTCAGTCATCGCTAGAGGTGGAATCTCCTACTTCATTACCTTTATCGATGATCATTCGCGATATGGGTATGTGTACCTTTTGCAGTACAAATCGGAAGCCTTTGAGAAATTCAAAGACATCAAGGTTGAAGTAGAAAACCAGCTTAAAAAAATTATTAAGTCATTATGGTCTGACCGAGGTGGTGAATACTTAAGCAACGAATTTCAAGATTACTTGAGAGAAAATGGCATGGTTTCCCAGTGGACTCCTCCGGTAACTCCACATCATAATGGGGTCTCCGAAAGGAGAAATCGAACATTATTAGATATGGTCCGATCAATGATGCCATGCACGGATCTACATCTTTCATTTTGGGGTATTGCTTTAGAAACTGCAACACTGCTACAAAACCAAGTTCCTTCCATGACTGTTAGTCAAACACCATATGAGTTATGGTATGGGAAACGTCCTAGTCTTAGTTATCTAAGAATTTGGGGATGTGACACATATGTCAAGCTCACACAAACTAACAAATTGGATGATAGGGCAGTTAAATATAAGTTTGTAGGATATGCCTTGAAATCAAGAGCATACGTGTTCTACGTCCCAAATGAACAAAGAACATTTGTCTCAGGAAATGCTAAATTTCTCGAAAATGAATTCTATCTCAAGAAATATAGTGGGAGTATACTTGACCTCGATGAGGTATAAGAAGAGCAAACTAACATAGAACTAAACCCCAGACCCCTCAAAAGGGCAGAGACGGAAAAACCACAAGGTTATGAACTCAGAAGGTCTGGTAGGGAAAGACATGAGCCTGAAAGATATGGTTTCCATATTGATGAGGAACATGATCAGGTCATTGATAATGACGATCCCACCAGTTTTAATGAAGCAATGCGTGACATTGATTCAAGCAAGTGGCTTGAGAGCATGAAATCCGAAATAGACTCTATGTATCATAATCAAGTTTGTGACTTGGTAGATGCACCTGGAGGGATAAAACACATAGGCTGCAAGTGGATTTACAAGCGTAAAACTGATACAGAAGGCAACATCCAAACCTATAAGGAAAGGTTATATACAAATCCAAGGAATTGACTATGACAAAACCTTCTCGCCTGTTGCAATGATAAAGTCCATTCGAATTTTACTGGCACTAGCTGCACACTTTGATTATGAGAGTTGGAAGATGGATGTCAAAACAGCTTTCCTTAATGGGAACCTCGTATTGGAAGTCTATATGACACAACCTGAGGGGTTTACATCTTAGGATGATCATAATAAAGTATGCAAGCTTAAACGATCCATTTATGGACTCAAGCAAGCCTCCAGAAGTTGGAATATACGATTTGATGAGACAATCAAATAATTTTACTTTATCAAAAATGTAGACGAGCCTTGTGTTTACAAGAAAATTAGTAGGAGTGCTGTTGTATTTCTTGTATTATATGTCGATGACATATTAATCATCAGGAATGATATTCCCAAGATTCAAGCCACCAAGCAATGGTTATCTCAGAATTTCACCATGAAAAATTTGGGAGAAGCAGCCTACATCCTCGGCATTAAGATCTACCATAATAGATCTAAGAGGTTATTAAGACTTTCTCAATCTACGTACATAGATAAGTTTTGAAAAGATTTAAAATGGAAGATTCCAAAAGAGGTAATTTACCTACTTGTCATGGAATCAAATTATCTAAGGATCAATGTCCACATACTCCTTCAGATAGAGAGCGTATGAGTAGGATCCATTATGCTTCAGCAATATGATCAATCATGTATGCCATGCTATGTACAAGACCTGATGTCTCTTATGCTCTTAGGATAACGAGCAGGTATTAGAAAAATCCTAAAGGGCTGACTCAACAAAAGCATGATAGGCACACCCGAGAGTATGGTGTCCAGATTCATACTAGTTGGCTATAGTGCAAGTGGGAGATTGTTAGGGATATGCCCTATACCCAACTTGTGGATGAGCTATATGTACATGTATTTGTAATATTTTCATTAATTAATAAAATTGTAATCTTTATTATACCAGTCTTACATAACTTATATAAATCATCAACACTATAATAAATCTCTTGGAGTAATAAGACGATGGCTTCCACGCCTTATGAGAATCATTACTGTTAAATGTTCCTAGTCACAGTTTTATGAATAATCTGGGCGTTCAAAAAATGGAGAGACTAACATGATGATATGATCCGCCCTTAAGTGGGGTAGCTGATCTCATAGGCTACTTGCGGAGATCCGTCCGCTTGGTGTATCACATGGATGCATTGTTGGGTTTCAATCAAGTCCCAAGATCATAAATCATGCATAAAAACGAGTTGAATACAACCAAATGAGGTGCGGAAAAGACTCACATGGATCGGTTGCATGCGGCGAAGATGAACCACGAACGCACTTCATGTTTCTGCCTCCCTCCAAGCTCGGCAATGGCAGTGAACTGCAGCTCCATTTTCGGCTTTGGGTGGTCCTCCATTGATGCTCCAAGCTCCAAGCTTCACAAGGTGATTCCTTGCTCAGAAATTCGTTTCCCTATCACCTATGTATAACCCAAGGTGTGTGCTAGCACTCTTCATCTTCCTTGCTTCCCTTTCAATTTCGGTCCAACCATAAACGTTTGAAGCAAAATCGGCTTGAAGCCGTGAAGGAGAGGGATAAGAAAAGAGAGGGAAAAGAGAGAATGCGTATGTCTTGCATGAGGGAGAGATAAAAGCTTTTTATTTTGTTTTATATATTTACCAAGTAAATAATAAATAAAACATATATCTCTTTTAATACAAAAGTCAAAAAGCAAGAAATAAATAATGTTATATTTCATTTCAAGCTTTTAAAAGCTTTTCATCAACTCAAATCAACTATTCACATCAAATCCATCCACTTTAATAAAGTGACAACATGTCATGTCACATCACTCAAAGTGACAAGTGACTTGACGCTTGATGTGACTTGCGTGCCGCGCTCGAATTCGAAATACGAATGCGCTCGCAATCACTCTCGGGCTCGGGTTCGCTAATTCCAAATTAACGAATTTTCCGTCGCGTCGTAATTAAATGATTACGCCTAGCGAATTCACTATTCACGTCGCTAATGAATTAATTCAAAATTAATTCGTTCGCTCGAATTAAAATCTAATTTCAATTCCGCGAAGAAATCTAATTCCGTTATAATATATCGAATATATTAATTTATCGATTAATTCCAAATTAATCGTTCTCTCTCTTTAATGATATTTTATCCGAGATAAAATATCTCCGTAATTAATCCCAGATTAATTTTCTCTCTCATCGAATTAATCCCAGATTAATTAAAGTGCGAGTCATACGTCATCGGTGAATCTTCAGGAAGCGACCCATGAGATCTCCGGATATGTTGGCAGTAAATACGGTCGTCGGATTATCCGAATACGTAAGTACCTCGTACTACGTTTATACCGATTTACAAGACAAGGTTGGCTTCTAGCAAAGCGCCATGCCTACCCAATTCTCCAGAAATATTCTTACAGGAATATATAGATCTGTATCAAGCGTAGTATACCGTAGTATTGTGTATATCGGCCCAGTATCGGATAGTCACGTGCTAGGGCTGGGGCTGGATAAGTGTCTGCCCCGTCCGAAGCACATGTCAGATGTCTGGTAACTAGTCTCTATAATCGGATATGCATGACCTAGTCATAATATCCCGATGGTTGCGCAACACTTAAGAGCACTAATACCGTATCCTGCGTGACATCATCTCCACTATAACTGAAGTGATACTTCCGTCTTGACATCACACCCAATACACTACGACTCTCTGATAAACCCAGAAGTGGTGTATGCAGAACCGGTTAAAGCCCTGTACCACCAAGACCAAAGTCTATCGATTATCGTAAGTATTAGCGATGCAAGTCTCAGGTTAAGACTATACACACCTACCTTGATTTCGGCCTCCCATAGACACATAGTCATAATACCAATGGAATTCCGAGGGGTCTATCCAGAGCGAAGCTGTTTCCCGTACCATCGGTGAAACACGACCTCCTATCGCACTTGCATAAGTATCCAATACTTATATATATGAGAACTATGCCGTTGTGCCCTCACAACGCGCACAAGTGCAATACTAGCCTATTCCGCATTATCGATGTCCTGTCTCGATAATACTCCGGCTAGGGATATTTAATGATTAATCCTTCGGGGATTGATACTGTCTCATATCATTCTCAATCCAGGAACTAATCATATGGACCTCTCTTCATTTATACATTTATGGTGATCTAATCACAAATGATGAGAGTGCAATTTCCTTGTCACATAGTTAATTTGTACAACAACACCGTGATCTGTACAAATAGTGACGCTATGGGTCATTTTGTCCAACAATCTCCCACTTAGCACATAGCCAGTCACTCGAGTGTCTAACACCCGAACTATGTACGGTTCGCTCAAATTGCTGAGGAAAGGTTTTCGTCAGCGGATTTGCGTAATTATCTTCTGACGCGATTTATACGATCATCACATCGCCACGATATATGATCCGAACGAATCAGATGATATAAAAGTATATATCTGGATCGTCGATGAGACCTTTAATTCCTTAGCCTGTGTTGACGTCTAGCTCAGCTGCTAAAAGAACTATATCTAATTTAATTAGATTTATTATCGATCCAAATGGCTTCTATTGCTGCCTCAGCTGCAGCAATAATCCGTATTTGTTGTTAATTCGGCAACAGTTATCTTGCTCGGAATATTTCCAGCTCACTGTCCCAGTGTTCAAACTTTTATAGTACCGCAGTATTTACCGGTTTGGAAACTTGCAGCAGTGATCCTAGTCACTTCAAGTTCTCCATCTCCATAGTTTAAGACAACATCTTTAGTTCTCTCAGATACTAACAGATGTTCTTAATCTTCAATCCAGTGACTATCACTTGGATTGACCCGATTGTGACTCCATATGCTCGAAGCGTATGAGACACCAATACAAGTACATTTTAAATGTATAATTTCCAGAGAGTGTTAACAACTCCAAATCTATCCCTGTAGATCTTTATTCCTTGAATAAAGGTTGTTACTCCCCAGAATTCTACGGAGAATTTCTATGAAAGAATATCTATGAAAGCCAAGCTTTCATCAATTGCTTTATGGGAATTTCATTTTCAGTGCCCTCCCACTAACCTCCTTATATACACAAGAATTATTTCGTTTTGAGTCAAATCATAAACCATTATGATTATTTCAAAACGTCAGTTCCAAGAACCTTATGCTTGTTTCAATCCAAACATGGATCGAATAACCCGCAAACCTTGTTTGTCGGTTATACAAAATCGTCAGGATGTTGTAAGCATCCTCCAAAAGGTTTCCTTTTCAGGAAAGCGATTTTGATCTGCAACTGACACATTTCATAAATGAAATATGCAGTTATCAACAAGCAACTTCAAAATGGATTTACCATGGCAACAAGTAAAAGGTTGAATCGTTATTAACACAATGTTGATAACGATACCTTTCCGTCAAAAGCCCAGCTTTGTACGTTGGTATGTTGCCTTCCATGTATGTCTTCCTTGAAGACGTTTAATGTACCAATAGGCACAATGCCTTGTGGTACAACAACTAGTATCCAAAATAGTTGTTATACATGGAATCCATTTCGGATTCATGGCACTTTGCCATAATAGGGAGTCGATACCTTGTATCACATCCTCAAAACGTAGTCGGTGGATATACCTTCATAAGATTGACATCTTTATGAGGTTAGATCAGAAACCCATACCCTAGGTCATTTTCTGACTCTTCCGATCTACTCAGTTCTTGTGTATTCGAAGATTAATGGTACAGATTCATCATTGATGAACTATTTGTGTTCCAATAAGGACTTCGTGCCTAGAACAGTATTACTCCGATTTTCATCGAGTATCACTATCCTCCCACTGACCACTGCATATCGGTATTCCTCTCAGGAAAAACCGCATGGTGAGCAACAATCACATTGTTCTCATGTGAGATTTACAAGTACTATACTTAAGGTTTCCATTAGGATAACCTATATAGGCACTGTTCCAATTTGGGTCTTTCAGTTTGGTATCATCCAAACGTTATGCCTGGCATACCCAAATTATCAGGAATGAGAAACCTCGTTTCTTCCCTGTTCATATCCTATATGACATCTGTCAAACAGATTTATATGGAACCTTATTCTAAATAAGTTATTGCACTGTTAAACTTATCCGTTGAAGGAAATGGTAGCTCAGAGCGACTCATGATTAGCCTTATCATGTCTAACATGATTCGGTTAATCCGTTCGGACACACCATCACTTTGACGTGTTCCGGGAGGAGTCCTCATTTGAAAGAATACTATACTCTTTCAAGTACATATGAAACTTACTGCTTAAGTATTTTCCAATACGGTCTTACCGTGGCGGCATAATACTATAGCCGATGTTTGTCTATTTCGTGTCGAAACTCTAAAAGTTCCGATTTGTGTTCTTCAAAAGAAACACATAACCATAACGTGATGCCACATCCGTTTTAGGGTCACGAAATATTCATGTTCACATCTAGCCTAGCTAGATATGGGCCCACTTACTTCACCATGAATAAGGCTAACAGATCGGTGGCACTTACACTATTACCAAGTAAACAGTGTTTTAGGTACTTTACCTAACAAACTAGATTCGTAGACTTTATTTGAATAGTCAAATCAGTCCTAGTATCCACTCTTCAAAAGTGTGGATATACGAGTCTTGTATAATTGTGTCCCAGACATCAATGCCACAAATAAGTCTCTATTGATCAAATCAATTTGAGCTATTTATTTGTCATTTTATATGTTTGAGATTTTATTTATATTCAAAATATAAATTCTGTTATTTACATCTAATGTATTTATCTCAATATCATCTTTATATAATAAAACACTTAGTGTTCTATAATATAAAGGTTTTATCCGCACGGAACGGATTAAACACTGATATAGAGATAATGTCTCTAGTTAAACTAGTTACATTATAACAGTTCCTAATTTAAGTACACACCCGAAGGGTATTTCCTAAACTTAGGTATCTACGGTCGAAACAGCGACTTTCGTCTCGTTTCCGATTCGCAGAGCAATCTCAGCTTGAAGTCAGTATCCTGCTCAAAGCAGACTCTGAACATCAATACATACATTTTATGTACCACATTAAGTATTTAAAATCTAATTTCAATACTAGCTGTGAACATAACTAAGACAAATATTTTTAAAGTAAGAGCCTTGCCCTTTCTTTAATTCCTTCGTGTCTGCCATATCCAAATGGTAGTCACTTTGGGATATGTCAATTATCCTTTCAATATTTCAGAAACCTTAGGCCAAGCCTTGGGGTTCTTAGAATATCGAAACGATGTGCACCTCGTGCTACATGCCCAATTGCAAACTTTGACTTTATCTCCTCTAGAATAGTCAATTAATTCTCCAAGAATTATAAATTGCAATTTTAATACTTCTTAAATCTAAAATTAGATTTATGACAAGTATATTAAATTAAGCATTAAAGTCATCATCACATAAATCTTCCAAAGATTTTACGCTCTACTTATTTTGCTTAATTTTGGGCTTAAGGTATAATAAGTTATTTTATCAAATAAAGTAACCTATTATTTATTCCCAATTTGAAAATTAATTATTTAAAATATTTTAATCCCAGATTATATTTTAAATGTCCAACTTTTCAATTTTATCTTGATTACAATAGTCCAACTATTTAATCAACGATTAGTGGTACTATATATATTATAATGATTATAATAGTCCAACTATATAATCAAATATAATCCAAATTAATTAACCTCAATTACATTGATTACTATAATCCAATTATAAAATCAACTGTAAACTGAAATTAATTAATTCAAATATATTGATTAATATAATCCAATTATATAATCAAGTATAATACAGTCCAACTGTTTATTAAAACAACAATTTAAATATTAGTCCAACTAACATTTAATCTAATGACGAAATAATTTAAATGAGCGCGTATGGCGAGTAATTGAACGAGTATTGCAAATTCAATCTTACCTCCCACTATTTTTCGTCGAGCCTCTAACCCTCTGTCGAGTACTCGGGAAACCGTGTTTCCTAGTGGGCTAGGATCCCGTTAAATATCACACAATCTTGACTTTGGCCAACAAATTGTATGATAATTAACTAGGTAGATCTCGAAGATCAATTGGATCTCATCCAATTCATAGATCCAGTAGGCGGATATCCAAATCCTAATCATATATCTTATATATGCCAATACATCCAATGTATTACCTAACCTTTTTCCTCTGAATCAACTAGGTCTTGGCTTTGGCACAACAAACCTAGTGATCCCAGTCAAGCGCGGACCCATTGACATGGAAGCTTCGTAATTAATGTCAATAGACAAGAAGTGGTCTTGACTTTGGCCAACAAACCACAATTTGGACACGACACCAATATGGAACAAAGCCTCGTGATTCAAACACATCTTCGACGGACAAGGGCTTGACTTTGGCCAACAACCCCTGCCAATCTCGGATCTTGAGTAAGAATCACTCAATGGAAGGAAAATAAACGCTTGATATTTAACGAGGGTTTTTCGCGTGCAAATAGGCTACCAATTTTAATTATCTTTGTTAAGGTCTCATCATCATACACCGTTAAACATGCATTCTAAACACATAATAAAGCGCATTGTTAGACATTATGTCCCATAGCGTCACTGTTTATAAATGATATTGTATTATTGTACAAAATTAACTATGTGATAATGAAATTGCCTTTTGCCGTTTTGTAATATTATTTACTTTGATATATAAATGGCGAAAGTCCATATGATTAATACCGGATTGAGATGATATGAGACAGTATCAATCCATAAAGGTTTAATCATTAAATATCCCTAGTCGAGTAGTATTATCGAGATCGGACATCGATAATGCGGAATAGACTAGTATTGCGCTTGTGCACTTGTGAGGGCACAACGCATAGTTCTCATATATTTAGTATTGGATACTTATGCAAGTGCGATAGGAGGTTGTGTTTTACCGATGGTACGAAAAACAGCTTCGCTCTGGATAGACCCCGCGGAATCCCATTGGTAGTATGTCTGCGTGTCTATGGGGGCCGCATCAGGGTAGGTGTATATGGTCTTAACCTGAGACTTACATCGCTAGTACTTGCGACAATCGGTAAAACTTTGGTTTTGGTGGTTGGGGACCTTAACCGGTTCTGTGTACACCTCTTCTGGGTTTATCGAGAATCGTAGTGTACTGGATGTGATGTCGAGATGGAAGTATCACTTCAGACATATGGAGGTGATGATCACGCAGGACACAGAACTAGTACTCTATAAAAGGTTGCAACCGTCGGGACAATATGACCAGGTCAGGATTGTCTGATTTAAAGAGACTGGTCGCTTGATGTCCGATATATGTTTCGTACGGGGCAGACACATCTCCAGCCCCAGGCCTAACATGTGATCATCAGATACTGGATCGATGTACGCAATACTACGGTATACTACGCTTGATATAGATCTAATATTCCAGTAAGAATATTTCTGGAGAATTGGGTAGGCGTGGCGCTTTGCTAGAAGCCAACCTTGTCTTGTGAATCGGTAAGAACGTAGTACTAGGTACGTACGTGTTCCGATTATCCGACGACCGTATTTACTGCCAAAATATTCGGAGATCTCTTGGGTCGCTTCCTGAAGATTCACCTATGATATTTGATTCGGACTTAATTAATCTTGGATTATTGCGGAGAAACTTTATCTTGGATAAAGTGCCTTGTTTAGAGAGAGAACGATTAATTTAGAATTAATCGATAAAAATTATTATATTCGATATAATAATCGAAATTCGATTTCGACGCGAAATTAAAATTAGATTTGATTCGGGCATACGAGTTAATTTAGAATTAATTCGTTAGCGACGTAAATAATAATTTCGCCAGGCGCAATTATTTATTTAAATTCGATTTAATTAACGTCGCGACGTAAGTTCGGTATTTCGAAAATATCGAACCCGAACGCGTGAGTGCACGTGGGCCCACTTTCATTTGGAAACGTGTGGGGCCCACATGACACATGTCATTATATGCATTATTTAATTGATAATGCATTGCATGGTGATAGTGTACAATACACTCAATTGTTTGCATGGAGTTTGAGTGTTTGACACTCTAAGCCATTGCATGGTTTGTGTCATAAGTTTATTATTAATTTAATAATATTATGGCATAAATATAAATTGATTTTTTGGTAACAAAAATTAATTACACAAACTCTCTTCTCTCTCTCAAATTGCCGAAACCTGAAACAGTTTTGGGCTCTCCATTTCTTCATTTTTTTGTTGCAAAAACTTGAAGAAATTGTGGTTGTTTGGAACATATATTCACACACAAGGCTAGCACCTTCAAGGGATCGTAAAGAGGTGATAGGGAAACCATCAAAGAGCTTGGAATACACAAAGCTTGGAGCTTTCCACCTCTTCTCATCTTGGCCGAATCATCCCAACCTTGGAGCTTCCATTTTGGTTTGATTTTCTTCATCACTAAAGCATTGTAAGTATGATTCCGCCATACTTCATCTTTTAATATATATATTCATTGTTGTATTTCAAATGCTTAATCTTTCCCTGGGACATATTATAGAAACCAACAATGGTATCATTGAGCTAGGTTTAAGCATGAAAATATTAGGTTAAAATTTGGGTAAAATTGATTGAAGCATGTTCTTGTGAAATTTGATGAATGAGTATGCTTATATTTATGTAATATGACATAATATGGAATCAATTTTATGAAAAATGCATTGGATGATTTTTTCCCCAAATTTATGCCTTGGCCGAATGTTTGTCTACATTGGATGTATTGGAATTTTTTGTGTTTAAGATCATTGGATGACTTAGAACGTATACGGGACGTAGATTAGTAATTCAATCGGATTGAAAAACAAATCGACACAAAAAAATCACCTTGGCCGAATACACATGGACATGAAAAAGGAGTTGATTTTTGTTAAATAATGTTGGACATTTATTTTTGAAAAATACATGATTAATAAATTAAATGGGTATTTTTGAAATATTTGGTTTAATATATTAATCTTGGTATTACACTTTAATTAATTGGACCTTAATGTTTGGAATATTAAAATTTAATTAATGGGCTAATTGGTGTATTGGGCTTTTAATATTGTATTTGGGCATAATGGGTTGGTTGGACCAAGTAGATTTGGGCCAAAAGGATTGGATCCAATTTGGGCCTAAATCACTCCATTAAGTCCAAATATAATATAATGGGCTTTAATAATTTACTTGGGCCTTATGGGCTTCAAATTGGTTTTATGGCATAAGGGTGCTTCTTATTTGGGCTTGGTAATTGGTTTTGACCCACATTGCCCAAAGCCCAAGCCTTAATAACTCAATTGAAAGCCCATTTGACTTGAATAAGTTAACATTGGATGTTAGTTGGGCTTTGAGGACCCAATAGAATTAGATTTAGAATCTAAGTCTTTAACGCACATTAAAAGTGTAAACATTTAATTTGGAATTAAATAATGAATTGTATTGAATACGAATTAAATTCGGATTTAGAAGTAGTTCGATATATATTCGCGAATTCGTACCTTATGTACTTATCTTCTCATCAAGTTGGACTCGCGCAACAATCAAAAACCGTTGTTTGAACACATTGGAATGATCACTTAAACAAAGGACTTAATTAATTGGATTAGATTGGTTGTAAAAAGCATCGTCTTGTTTGAATATATATGAATGTGATGAATGAATAGTGTATATCGCATGGCTGCTATATTTGAGAAGCCCGGAAAGGGTCAATATTTAGAGCAATTATTGTAAATTTGGAATTTATTAAATTGGACCTGCGTGTCGCCTTACTCTTTATCTCTTTGTATTTCTCTTCTCACCTAATTCCCCTCAATGTAAATGAGGTTTCTCTTATGTATTATGTAATTGGGTAGAAGTAGAATTAGTGCTAGCGGGGGGAGAGGAAAGGAAGTGATTTGTTCTAGGAACAAGTTCTTTATATATCCATCCGCATATCACTATTAATTACTTTACGCGCTTTATGATGTTTTAGAAGCATGCTTAAGGGTGTATGATGATGAGACCTAACAAAGATAAATAAATTGGTTGCCAATTACGCGAAAATCCCTCAATTTCTATAAGCAAATATCCTTCCATTGAATGGTTCTTGTTCAAGATCCGAAGTTGGCATTGGTTTGTTTTTACCAAAGTCAAGACCTTTGTCAATCAATGATGTACTTGAATCATGAGAGTTTTGTTGCATATCGGTGTCTTGTCCAAATCGTGATTTTTATTGGCCAAAGTCCAGATCACTTTTTGTCCAATGACATTGATTATGATGAAACTTTCCTCGTCAAGGTCTCCTCTTCCTCATCAACCCGCTTAACTGGAATCATTAGGTTTGTTTTTGGCCAAAGCCAAGGCCTAGATGATTCGGCGGATAGGGTTAGGAAAATGTAATGGATACATTGACATTTACATATGTTTCGGACTTGGATGTCCACCTAACCGGGATCTAGGAATTGGATGAGATCCAATTGATCATGGAGATCTACCTAAGTTAAATAGCATACAATTTTTATTGGCCAAAGTCAAGGTTGTGTGTTATTTAACGGGTCCTAGCCCACTAGGAAATTCGATTTCCCGAGTCTCTACAGAGGGTTAGAAACTTGAAGAAAATAGTGGGAGGCTAATTATTGAATTTGCAATTTCGTTCAGATATTTAGCTTACGCGTCTTTCAAATTATTTCGTCAATTTTTTAAATAATTAGTTGGACTAATATATTGTTATTTTACTTGTAACAGTTTGACTGTACCCATAACATGTTGACTTTATAGTTGGACTATAGTTGTCAAGATTAATGGCAAAGGTAATATCCGCGACATAATCATGGGCGATAATGTCTTCAAAGGGACAAACTTTGCCGACTGGGAAATGAACCTCAAGATAGTGCTTGGGGCTGAGAGGGTACTGTATACTATTCAGAGATCCTCTCCCGCCTAAACCACTGAGCCACTGGAGCTAGAGTTATGGAAAACTCATAGTGACGATTGTGACCAAGCTCAGTCAGTTATGCTAGCTGCAATGACCCAGCATTTCACGACGCCAGTACCGGGACTTGGATCCCCTATAACATGATGGCAAGAATGCGTGATCTCCACCGCACCAACAAGCGGGATGGAGAGGTACGAGCTAGTAAGGAAACTCTTCCGCTCCCGGATGAAAGACGGCGCATCAGTTGCGGTCCACGGGACTCAAATGATCGCTAACATAGATGAGTTAGCCAAGATGGGCATTGTCTTGGAGGCAGAGCTGACGATTGATATGCTATTACAATCGCTACCGATACTTGGAAACAAATCATCATCAACTATAAGTTGATGGCTACTGACGACACTCTTGGAGAGTTGTTGTCCGTGCTGAAGGAGTCGAAAGGGAACTCCTAAAGGGGCAGCAAGCGCGAGGCGCATTTGCATCGACCTCTCATGCGCCAAGGGCTAAGCCCAAGGCAATTGGAGGTGCGAGGAGAAGAAGTTCAAGAACAAGGGCAAAGGCAGTTGACAGTAGCTTCTAGGAAGCCAAAGGACAAATCTCGCGACATCTGCCTCAACTGCGGCAAGAGGGGTCACTGGAAACGTGACTGTCGAATGGGCAAAGGGCAGAGGGAGGATATCAAGGATGGCAAGGCTATCGCCTCTGGTATGTTTGTTATTGAGATAATATGAATACTTCTAGTTTTAAATTGGATTTTTATTCTGGTTGTGGTGCTCATATTTTTACTGATGTGCAGGATCTGCAGGATAGCAGGGTGCTGGCATCGGGGAGATGGATCTACGGGTCGGAAACGGAACACCAGTTGCTGTTTTGGCCGTAGGGACTTTTGTTTTAGAACTGCCCTCAGGGCATGTACTTAAACTTTTGAACTGTTATTTTGTACCTAGTTTAACTAGGAATATTATATCTGTATCCTTGTTAACCCAGCAGGGTACACTTTTGTATTTAGAAACACTGGGTGTTATTTATATAAAAATGATGCAGAAATTTGCACAGCTGTTGCAAATAACGGTCTTTATATTTTGAATATAAATGAATCTCCTAAAATGACAAACAAAAGGCTCAAAAGGAGTAATCTAAAAGATGATGAAGCTTATATGTGGCATTGTCGTCTAGGACACATCAACAAGACTCGCATATCCACACTTTCGAAAGAGTGGGTACTTGGACGAATTTGATCCCAATTCATATGACGTCTGCGAATCTTGTCTTTTAGGCAAAATGCCTAATCACCTTTTAGTGGTAAAGGTGAACATGCCACAGAACTATTGGCTCTCGTTCATACTGACGTATGCGGGCCCATGTCTAGCCAGGCTAGAGGTGGATTTCACTACTTCGTAACCTTTACAGATGATGCATCTCGTTACGGTTATGTGTATCTTATGAGACACAAGTCGGAAACTTTTGAGAAATTCAAAGAGTTTCGACACGAAGTGGAGAAACAAACAGGGCAAGAGTATTAAGACATTACGGTCAGACGTGGTGGCGAATACTTAAGTTATGAGTTTCAAGATTACTTGAAAGAATATGGTATTCTATCACAGTGGACTCCTCCTGGAACACCGCAATTAAACGGTGTGTCCGAATGGAGAAGAAAACCGCACCTTGTTGGACATGGTAAGGTCAATGATGAGTCGTCACTGAGCTACCAATACTTCTGGGGATACGCATTAAAACAGTGCTATACTTATTTTGAATAAGGTACCGTCGAAGTCTGTTGAACAGACCCCATATGAGATATGGACAGGAAGGAAACCAGTGTTTCTCTTTCCTGAAGATTTGGGGATGCTGGGCATATGTTAAACGTTTGGAAGGTACCAAACTTGAACCCAAATCTGATAAATGCCTTTTCGTAGGATATCCTAGGGAAACCAAAGGATATTACTTCTATCACCCACCAGAGAACAAAGTATTTGTTGCTCTACAAGCATTTTTCCTTGAAAAGGATTTTATAAATGCAGTGTGGTAAGGGGGAGGAAAGTAGAACTCGATGAAGATCGTGGTGATACTGTTCCTGGCAATGAATCAACGACGGAACAAGAACAGACCGTCCGGATGAGTCTGTACCACAAACTTCACATACACAAGGACCGCGTAGGTCGGAGAGAGTCAGAACAGTACCTGAGAGGTATGGGTTCCTGATATCACCTCATGTAGATATTAATCTTATTGAGGATAATGAGCCGGCTACGTATGAGGAAGCGCAAGAATATCGATTCCGCTTTATGGCAAGACGCCATGAAGTCCGAGATGGATTCCATATACGCCAACCAAGTTTGGACACTGGTTGATGCACCAGAAGCGTAAAGCCTATTGGATGCAGATGGATCTTCAAGAAGAAGACCGACATGGATGGCAACGTTCAAACGTACAAAGCTAGACTTGTAGCGAAGGGGTATCGTCAACAATATGGTATTGATTATGACGAAACCTTCTCACCCGTTGCCATGATTAAATCCATTCGGATAATGCTTGCAATAGCTGCATATTTCGACTTCGAGATATGGCAGATGGACGTTAAGACCGCTTTCCTTAACGGAAACCTTTTGGAGGATGTTTATATGCAACAGCCTGACGGTTTTATCGTGCCAAGACTTGCAAACAAGGTTTGTAAGTTAAATCGATCCATTTATGGATTGAAGCAAGCATCACGGTCATGGAATCAGCGTTTTGATGAGATCATAAAAGAATATGATTTCGTGCAAAACGCAGATGACCCTTGTGTATACAAGAAGGTTAGTGGGAGAGCACTTATTTTTATTGTCCTTTATGTCGACGACGTATTGCTTATAGGCAATGACATTCCCATGCTAACGTCGGTGAAAGCTTGGCTTTCATTAAAATTCTCCATGAAAGATCTGGGAGAAGCAGCCTTTATTCTTGGAATAAAGATCTACCGGGATAGATCTAGAAAGCTGCTTGGACTCTCCCAGAGTACATACATTGATAAAGTGTTGAAGCGATTCAACATGGAACAATCCAATAGGGGATTGGTTCCAATGGTACGTGGTACCTCTCTGTCTAAGGACATGTGTCCTAAGACTCAGGAAGAGAGAGACAACATGAGTCGGATACCGTTCGCCTCTGCAGTCGGATCGATCATATATGCCATGATATGTACACGACCTGATGTCTCATATGCTTTGAGCATGTGCAGTCGCTATCAGGCCGAGGTGAAGGTCACTGGATAGCAGTTAAGAATATCCTTAAGTATCTTAAACGAACTAAGGATGCTTTCTTAATTTATGGAGGTGGAGAACTTGCGGTATCTGGGTTATACCGATGCAAGTTTCCAAACCGACAAGGATGACTACAAGTCACAATCCGGGTACATTTTTTGTTTGAATAACGGAGCAGTGAGCTGGAAATCTTCCAAGCAAGATACTGTTGCCGATTCAACAACAGAAGCGGAGTACATCGCTGCATCTGAAGCAGCAAAGGAGGCAGTTTGGATCCGAAAGTTCCTAATCGGATTAGGAGTAATTCCGTTAGCAGCAGAGCCCGTTCCATTGTATTGTGACAATAACGGGGCTATAGCGCAGGCTAAGGAACCAAGGTCTCATCAACGGTCCAAGCATGTTCTTCGACTTTACCATCTGATTCGAGGAGATTATACATCGTGGCGATGTAAAGGTCGAGAAGGTCACATCAGATGACAACATTGCAGATCCGCTGACGAAGGCTGTTCTTCAGCAAGTTTTTGAACGACACATACATAGTTCGGGTATTAGATGCTTGAGTGACTGGCTATAGGCCAACTAGGAGATTGTTAGACATTATTTCCCATAGCGTCACTATTTGTAAATGATATTGTATTATTGTACAAAATTAACTATGTGATAATGAAATTGCCTTTTGCCGTTTTGTAATATTATTTACTTTGATATATAAATGGCGAAAGTCCATATGATTAATACCAGATTGAGATGATATGAGACAGTATCAATCCATAAAGGTTAATCATTAAATATCCCTAGTCGGAGTATTATCGAGATCGGACATCGATAATGCGGAATAGACTACTATTGCGCTTGTGCACGTTGTGAGGGCACAACGGCATAGTTCTCATATATTTAAGTATTGGATACTTATGCAAGTGCGATAGGAGGTTGTGTTTTACCGATGGTACGGAAAACAGCTTCGCTCTGGATAGACCCCGCGGAATCCCATTGGTAGTATGTCTGCGTGTCTATGGGAGGCCGCATCAGGGTAGGTGTATATGGTCTTAACCTGAGACTTACATCGCTAGTACTTGCGACAATCGGTAAACTTTGGTTTTGGTGGTTGGGGACCTTAACCGGTTCTGTGTACACCTCTTCTGGGTTTATCGAGAATCGTAGTGTACTGGATGTGATGTCGAGATGGAAGTATCACTTCAGACATATGGAGGTGATGATCACGCATGACACATAACTAGTACTCTATAAAAGGTTGCAACCGTCGGGACAATATGACCAGGTCAGGATTGTCCGATTTAAAGAGACTGGTTGCTTGATGTCCGATATATGTTTCGTACGGGGCAGACACATCTCCAGCCCCAGGCCTAACATGTGATCATCAGATACTGGATCGATGTACGCAATACTACGGTATACTACGCTTGATATAGATCTAATATTCCAGTAAGAATATTTCTGGAGAATTGGGTAGGCATGGCGCTTTGCTAGAAGCCAACCTTGTCTTGTGAATCGGTAAGAACGTAGTACTAGGTACGTACGGGTTCGGATTATCCGATGACCGTATTTACTGCCAAAATATCCGGAGATCTCTTGGGTCGCTTCCTGAAGATTCACCTATGATATTTGATTCGGACTTAATTAATCTTGGATTAATTGCGGTGAGAAACTTTATCTTGGATAAAGTGCCTTGTTTAGAGAGAACGATTAATTTAGAATTAATCGATAAAATTATTATATTCGATATAATAATCGAAATTCGATTTCGACGCGAAATTAAAATTAGATTTGATTCGGGCATACGAGTTAATTTAGAATTAATTCGTTAGCGACGTAATAATAATTTCGCCAGGCGCAATTATTTATTTAAATTCGATTTAATTAACGTCGCGACGTAAGTTCGGTATTTCGGAAATATCGAACCCGAACGCGTGAGTGCACGTGGGCCCACTTTCATTTGGAAACGTGTGGGGCCCACATGACACATGTCATTATATGCATTATTTTATTGATAATGCATTGCATGGTGATAGTGTACAATACACTCAATTGTTTTGCATGGAGTTTGAGTGTTTTGACACTCTAAGCCATTGCATGGTTTGTGTCATAAGTTTATTATTAATTTAATAAATATTATGGCATAAATATAAATTGATTTTTGGTAACAAAAATTAATTACACAAACTCTCTTCTCTCTCTCAAATTGCCGAAACCTGAAACAGTTTTGGGCTCTCCATTTCTTCATTTTTGTTGCAAAAACTTGAAGAAATTGTGGTTGTTTGGAACATATATTCACACACAAGGCTAGCACCTTCAAGGGATCATAAAGAGGTGATAGGGAAAACCAAAGAGCTTGGAATACACAAAGCTTGGAGCTTTCCACCTCTTCTCATCTTGGCCGAATCATCCCAACCTTGGAGCTTCCATTTTGGTTTGATTTTCTTCATCACTAAAGCATTGTAAGTATGATTCCGCCATACTTCATCTTTTAATATATATATTCATTGTTGTATTTCAAATGCTTAATCTTCCTTGGGACATATTATAGAAACCAACATAAGGTTCTTGCTGCAAAGCATGAACCTATGGCTTCAACATCTCAGATGATGGAGTCATTGCAGGGCATGTTCGGGCAGCCTTCGGAGTGTCGAACGTCATGATGCCATGGTCTCAGTGATGACTGCTAGGATGAAGGATGAGACATCAATCCAAGAGCACGTCTTGAGGATGATGACCTATCTCAACACTGTTGAAATCCATGAAGCTCGTATTGATGAACGGGAGCCAGATGACCATGATAAAAGAAACTATGTTATGAACAAGTTGACTTTTACTTTGACCCAAATGCTTAATGTGCTCACCCATTACGAGTCCATGATTGTGGATCCTCATAAGTCCAGTGCTGAGGTAAATGTTATCGAGTCTTCTAAATCTGCAAAGATGAAGAAGAATAGCACTGAGAAGGCTAAGGTAAAGCCCATGAAGAAGAAGAACAAGAAAGGCTCCAAGGATGCCAAGCCCAATGGAAAATGTTTCCACTGCAATAAGAATGGGCATTGGAAAAGGAATTGTCCAAAATACCTTGCTGAGCTGAAGGAGAAAAAGGAAATAGATAAATATGATTTACTCCTTATCGAATATGTATTAGTAGAGGATGATAAATTCGCCTGGATTGTTAACTCTGGAGCCACTAACCATGTTTGTTCTTTTTTACAGCTACTTGACTCATGGAGGGACCTTTCTGAAGGTGACTACACCATGAGAGTCGGGACAGAGGATTCCATTTCAACAAGAGCAGTGGGAGTTTCCAGTTTAAATTTTACAAATAATAGTTATTCAAATTTGAAGGATGTGTTATTCATTCATGATTTTCGCAGGAATTTGATTTATGTTTCTAAACTTTTGGATGATGGTTATTCAGTTTCTTTTAATAGCAATTTAGTTATTATTGGTAGAAATGGATTAACCATATGCACAGGAAACTCAAAAAATAACTTGTATGTGTTAAGACCGTTATCACATAGGTCACTGCTTTCAACGCTGAAATGTTTAAGGTTGAGAAACCTAAAACTAAATGGCAAAAGATTTCTCATGATGACACATATATGTGGCATCTTAGACTTGGTCATATCAACCTTGACAGGATAGAAAAATTGATAAAGAACGGAGCCTTAAACCAGTTAAAGCTCGGAACCTTACCAGTCTGCGAATCTTATTTAGAAGGGAAAATGACCAAGAGACCTTTAACTGGAAAAGGTATAAGAGCCAGTCAACCACTTGAGCTTGTTGGGAAGCGGCCGCGAGTGCGCAGTGGAAAATCAAATTTATTATGCCGCTTTCCCTTTGCCTAAGACCCATTTGTTTGGATTATTCTACAAGCTTAGGCATGTTACTATATATTCTAAGCATACAACTCATAAAACTTGCAAACAACATAAACCTAAACATGCTAACTATCATAAGAACTCTGATTGAAATAAAGAAAGAAAAAGACTTACTTGAACCGTAGACTCTTCCAGTCCTCCATACTCGGTTGATTGGATGTAGAGATAACAAAATTTTTGTGCTCTTTTGAAGTGCTCCAAGCTTCTCTTTGATGATGGTGTGTTGAGCTCCAAGCCTTCAAGTTTGATTCCAAACTCAATGGGAAAGTTCTCTAAACCCTTTGAATAACTCCTTTGTAGTGCTAGCTTGAAGAAAAAATTGCAACAATTTTCTTCTTGGTGAAGAGAGCTCACGGCAATGAAGGGTTTTGTGAGAGAGAGAGTTGTTTTTGTTAAGTGTAAAGGGTGTGAATGATTTTCCCAAAATCAAAACATTATACCAAAATCAAAGTTTGGTAAAAGTCTTTCACCTTTTTCTAAGTTGAGTGTTTTACAAGCCATCACCAAATACCAAATTCCATCACCATAAAGGTAAGTAAAGTGACAAGTGATGTGACTTGTGGTGGGCCCCACTTGATTCAAATCCGAGTGGGCCCGCAAAACACATTCCGGGCTCGGGTTCGTTAATTCCGAATTAACGAATTTTCCGTTGCGACTTAATTAAATACAATTTAATTAAATAATTTTGCCTAGCAAAATTACTATTAAAGTAGCTCACAAATGAATTCTAAATTAATTCGTTCGCCCGAATTAAAATCCAATTTTAATTCCGTTATGAAACCTAATTTCATTTAATATATCGAATATATTAATTTTATCGATTAATTCCAAATTAATCGTTCACTCTCTCTTAATTGAATTTTATCACATATAAATTCTTACCGTAATTAATCCCATATTAATTTTCTCTCTCTTCTAATTAATCCCAGATTAATTATGTTCGAGTCAACGTCATCGGTGAATCTTCGGGAAGCGACCCATGAGATCTCGGATATGTTGGCAGTAAATTCGGTCGTCGGACTATCTGAACACGTGCGTACCCAGTACCATGTTTTTACCGATTTACAAGACATGGTTGGCTTCTAGCAAAACAACGTGCCTACCCAATTCTCCAGAATATTTCTTTAAGGAATATATAATCTATGTCAGGCGTAGTATACGTAGTATTGCGTATTACGATCCAGTATCGATATCACATGCTAGGCCAGGGCTGGAATGTGGAATTATGTCTACCCCGTATGAAACATATATCAGATCTCTGGTAACTAGTCTCTATAATCAGATAATCATGACTTAGTCATATTATCCCGATGACTGCAGTACATAAGAGTATCAGTTCCGTATCCCACGTGATTATCATCTCCATATGACTGAAGTGATACTTCCATCTTGACATCACACCCAATACACTACGATTCTCAGTATACCCAGAAGAGGCGTACACATAACCTGTTAAAGCCCCGAACGACCAAAACCAAAGTATACTGATTGTCGCAAGTATTAGCCATGCAAGTCTCAAGTTAAGACCAAATACACCTACCCTGATTCGGATTCCCATAGACATATAGTCATACTACCAATGGGATTCCGAGGGGTCTATCCAGAGCGAAGTTGTTTCCGTACTATCGGTAAACAGAACCTCCTATTACACTTGCATAAGTATCCAATACCCAAATATATGAGAACTATGACGTTACGCTTCCATAACACGCACAAGTATAATACTAGTTTATTCCGCATTATCGATGTACAGTCTCAATAATACTACGACTAGAGATATTTAATGATTAAACCTTACATGGATTAATTCTGTCTCATATCTTATTAATCTGGTACTAATCATATAGTTTATATATCCTGATAATCCAATTTCAAATGATAAAAGAGCAATTTCCTTTGTCACATAGTTTATTTGTACAACAACACCATGTTCTGTACAAATAGTGATGCTATGGGTCATAATTGTCCAACAATCTCCCACTTGGCCTATAGCCAATCACTCAAGTGTCCTACACATGAACTATATACGGGTCGCTCAAAATTTTGCTGAGAAACAGTTTTCGTCAGTGGATTTATAATGTTATCATCTGATGTGTTTTATTCAATCATCACATCGCCATGATGTATGATCCGATGAATCAAATGAAATATTCAAAGTATATACTTGGATCGTTGATGAGACCGTAATTCTTTATCCTGTGCTGTAGCCCAGTTCAGCTGCTAACAGAACTATACCTAATCCAATTAGGATTATATGGATCTAAAATTGCTTCTTTTGCTGCCTCAGCTGCACCAATAATCCGCTTTTGGTATTTATTCCATAACAGTATCTTGCTTGGAAGATTTCCAGCTCACTGTTTCGTTATTCAAACTATGTAGTACCCTTATTGCGACTTACAGTCATTTTTTTCGGTTTGGAAACTTGCAACGGTGAACCTAGTCACCTCAAGTTCTCATTTCCCCATATAGTTCGTCCAAGATACTCAAGGATGTTCTTTAGATCAATCTAGTGACCATCACCTGGATTGGCCTTATAGCGTCTACATATGCTCAAAGCATATGAGACATCAGGTTACATACATTTCAAAAACGTACGAACTCTGGGAGGGTTGTCAGCAGCTTCCTAGATCTATCCCAGTAGATCTTTATTCCAAGAATAAAGCCTGCTTCTCCCAGTTATACCATGGAGAATTTTAATGAAATCCAGGCTTTCACCGATTATATTATAGGAATGTTATTGCTAAGAAGCAATACATCATCAACTTATAGGACATTCATTGTCGTGCGCCCCACTAACCTTCTTATATACACAAGAATCATCTTCGTTTTGAATGAAATCATATACGATTATGATCTCATCAAAACGTTGGTTCCAAAAACGTTTGCTTGCTTCAATCCATAAATGGATCGATTTAACTTGCAAACCTTGTTTGCATGTTTTGGCACACGAAAACTGTTAGGATGTTATAAACATCCTCCAAAAGGTTTCCGTTAAGGAAAGAAGTTTTGTCGTCCATATGCCATATTTCATAAATGAAATATGTAGCATAAGCAAGCATTATCCAAATGGATTTAATCATGGCAACAAGTGAAACATTTTCGTCTTTATCAACACAATGGTTATGACGATACCCTTTTCGCTACAAGCCTAGCCTTGTACGTTTATATGTTGCCATCCATGTATGTCTTCCTTGAAGACTCATATAGTACCAATAGGCACAATGCCTTCTGGTACATCAACCAGTGTCCAAACTTGGTGTATACATGGAATCCATTTCGGACTTCATGGAAATTTTCCATAAAAGGAGTTAATACCTTGTATCACTTCCTCATACACAGCTGGTTCGTCTTCCTCAATAAGATTGACATCTATATGAGGTGAGATCAGAAACCCATACCTCCCAGGTTGTTTTCTGACTCTCTCTGACCTACGCGGTTCTTGTGTATTCGAAGATTATTGGTAAAGTTTCATCCCTGATGAACTGTTGGTGTTCTATAAGGATTCGGTGCCTGGAACAATATTACTCCGATTTTCATCGAGTTTTACTTTCCTCCCACTTACCACTGCATATAGGTATTTCTCTTAGGAAAACCACATGGAGAGCAACAATTACATTGTTCTCTTGTGAGTTGTATAAGTACTATACTTTGGTTTCCTTAGGACAACCTACAAATAGGCATTTATCCGATTTGGGTTCTAGTTTGGTATCATCCAAACATATGCCCAGCATTCCCAAATCTTCAGGAATGTGAAACCCGGTTTCTTTCTTGTTCAAATCTAATATGAAGTATGTCTAACAGATTTACATGGAACCTTATTCAAAATATGTATTGCACTGTTTAAAGTGTATCCTCATAAGGAAATTGGTAGCTGAGAGCGACTCACCATTAACCTTACCATGTCCAACAAAGTTTGGTTTCTCTATTCGGACACACCATCAAATTGAGGTGTCCCGGGAGGAGTCCATTGTGAAAGAATGCCATACTCTTTCAAGTAATCTTGAAACTCATATGTTCAAGTATTTTACACTATGGTCCAACCGTAATGTTTTTAATACTTTTACCGGTCTATTTTCTTACTTCGTGTCGAAACTCTTTGAATTAATCAAAAGTTTCTGACAAAGTATTCATATCCACCTTGTAGGACACAGAAATCGGTGACGCTGTTCCGGGCTCGCGGCCTGGTTGGGAGTACGGAGTAGCCCACGGGGGACTACATACACCGGAGAAATAAAAATGGAGTCGCCACCCGGTGTGAAACCGGGAAAAAGATTTAAGGCCGCACTCACCCCTCGCAAGGGAAGACCTCAAACCGTTGGGTTCAGAATGGTCCCTTACTTATGCCACTTGTAATGAAATGATTTGTGCAATAATTTAATCGGATCTACGCAACATATATTTCCAAGAGTATTCTATTTCTAAGTTCACATGCATGAAAATAAAGCTCCTATCTAAGTTTTCATACATAGAAGTAAGTGAAATAAAGGCAAGCACACAATCTCACCAACACACATTAAGTAGATAAATGCGGAATATAAATAAATGATAACAGTAAAAGTGTCAATAATGAAATGATATGATTAATTATGTAATGCACAAAGAAATTACCAAAGAACGAAACGACCATGATATGTGATGAAAAGAAATATGTTCACTATATGTGCGTTCGTGTAGCATTTGAAAACGCGTTCGAACGGTGAACAGAATGTTCACGTTGTTAGACATTATGTCCCATAGCGTCACTGTTTGTAAATGATATTGTATTATTGTACAAAATTAACTATGTGATAATGAAATTGCCTTTTGCCGTTTTGTAATATTATTTACTTTGATATATAAATGGCGAAAGTCCTATGATTAATACCGGATTGAGATGATGTGAGACAGTAGTATCAATCCATAAAGTTTAATCATTAAATATCCCTAGTCGGAGTATTATCGAGATCGGACATCGATAATGCGGAATAGACTAGTATTGCGCTTTTGCACGTTGTGAGGGCACAACGGCATAGTTCTCATATATTTAAGTATTGGATACTTATGCAGAGGTGCGATAGGAGGTTGGTGTTTTTACCGATGGTACGGAAAAACAATCTGTCTTCGCTCTGGATAGACCCCGCGGAATCCCATTGGTAGTATGTCTGCGTGTCTATGGGAGGCCGCATCAGGGTAGGTGTATATGGTCTTAACCTGAGACTTACATCGCTAGTACTTGCGACAATCGGAAAACTTTGGTTTTGGTGGTTGGGGACCTTAACCGGTTCTGTGTACACCTCTTCTGGGTTTATCGAGAATCGTAGTGTACTGGATGTGATGTCGAGATGGAAGTATCACTTCAGACATATGGAGGTGATGATCACGCAGGACACAGAACTAGTACTCTATAAAAGGTTGCAACTGTCGGGACAATATGACCAGGTCAGGATTGTCCGATTTAAAGAGACTAGTTGCTTGATGTCCGATATATGTTTCGTACGGGGCAGACACATTTCCAGCCCCAGGCCTAACATGTGATCGTCCGATACTGGATCGATGTACGCAATACTACGGTATACTACGCTTGATATAGATCTAATATTCCAGTAAGAATATTTCTGGAGAATTGGGTAGGCATGGCGCTTTGCTAGAAGCCAACCTTGTCTTGTGAATCGGTAAGAACGTAGTACGAGGTATGTACGTGTTCGGATTATCCGACAACCGTATTTACTGCCAACATATCCGGAGATCTCTTGGGTCGCTTCCTGAAGATTCACCTATGATATTTGATTCGGACTTAATTAATCTTGGATTAATTACGGAGAAACTTTATCTTGGATAAAGTGCCTTATTTAGAGAGAGAACGATTAATTTAGAATTAATCGATAAAATTATTATATTCGATATAATAATCGAAATTCGATTTCGACGCGAAATTAAAATTAGATTTTAATTCGGGCAAACGAGTTAATTTAGAATTAATTCGTTAGCGACGTAAAAATAATTCGCTAGGCGCAATTATTTATTTAAATTCGATTTAATTAACGTCGCGACGTAAGTTCGGTATTTCGGAAATATCGAACCCGAACGCGTGAGTGCACGTGGGCCCACTTTCATTTGGAACGTGTGGGGCCCACATGACACATGTCATTATATGCATTATTTAATTGTTAATACATTGCATGGTGATAGTGTACAATACACTCAATGGTTTTGCATGGAGTTTGAGTGCTTGACACTCTAAGCCATTGCATGATTTGTGTCATAAGTTTATTATTAATTTAATAAATATTATGGCATAAATATAAATTGATTTTTGTAACAAAAAATCAAAACAACTCTCCTCTCTCTCTCTCACAATGCCGTGACTTCCATTAGGGCAAAAGAAGATTTGATTTTTTCTTTCTCCATTTGCTAGCACATTGAAGGATCAAAGGAGGTGATAGGGAAACCATCAAAGAGCTTGGAATACACAAAGCTTGGAGCTTCAACTCTTCTTCCTCCCTTGGCCGAAACTTGAAGCTTGGAGATTCAAAGATTTTCTTCATCACTTCTCATCACAAAAGCTTTGTAAGTATGATTCCGCCATACTTCATCTTTTAATATATATATTCATTGTTGTATTTCATATGCTTAATCTTTCCTTGGGACATATAATAGAAACCAACAATGGTATCATGGAGCCATGGTTAAGCATGAAAATACTTTAGGTTAAAATTTGGGTAAAATTGATTGAAGCATGTTCTGAAATTTGATGAATGAGTATGCTTATATGTATGTAAAATGACATAATATGAAATCAATTTTATGAAAAATGCATTGGATGATTTTTTCCCCAAATTCATGCCTTGGCCGAATGTGTTGCTACTTGGAGTGGATTGGAATTTTTTGTGTTTAAGATCATTGGATGACTTAGAAGAACGTATACGGGACGTAGATTAGTAATTCAATCGGATTGAAAAACAAATCGACACAAAAAACTCACCTTGGCCGAATGTTAATGGACATGTAAAGGAGTTGATTTTTTGTTAAAATTAATGTTGGACATTTATTTTGAAAAATAGATGATTAATAAATTAAATGGGTATTTTTGAAATATTTGGTTTAATATATTAATCTTGGTTTTACACTTTAATTAATTGAATTTTAAAATTTGGAATATTGAAATTTAATTAATGGGCTTAATTGGTGAATTGGGCTTTTAATATTGTATTTGGGCATAATGGGCTTGGTTGGACCAAGTAGATTTGGGCCAAAAGGATTGGATCCAATTTGGGCCTAAATCACTCCATTAAGTCCAAATATGATATAATGGGCTTTAAAAAATTAATTGGGCCTTATGGGCTTAAAATTGGTTTTATGGCATTTAAGGGTGATTCCTTATTTGGGCTTGGTAATTGGGTTTGACCCACATTGACCAAAGCCCAAGCCTTAATAAATCAATTGAAAGCCCATTTGACTTGAATTAAATTTAAACATTGGATGTTAGTTGGGCTTTGAGACCCAATAGGATTAGATTTAGAATCTAAGTCTTTAAAGCACATTAAAAGTGTAAACATTTAATTTGGAATTAAATAATTGAATTAGTATTGAATACGAATTAAATTAGATTTAATAAGTAGTTCGATATAATTCGCGAATTCGTACCTTATGTACTTATTCTCACGAGTTGGACTCGCGCAAAATCAAACCGTTGTTTGAACATTGGATGATCACTTAAACATAGACTAATTAATTGGATTAGATTGGTTGTAAAAAGGCATGTCTTGTTTGAAAATATATATGTATGTGATGAATGAATAGTGTATATCGGATGGATATTAGAAGGGAAATGGTAATTTTAGAAATTATTGTAAATTTGGAATTAATAAATTGGACCTGCGTGTCCAGCCTTATCTCTTTATCTCTTTGTATTCTCTTCTCACCTAATTCCCCTCAATGTAAATGAGGTTTCTCTTATTGTATTATGTAATTGGGTAAGAGTAGAATAGTGCTAGTGGGGAGAGGAAAGGGAGTGATTTGTTCTAGGAACAAGTTGTTTATATATCCATCCGCATATCACTATTAATTTACTTTACGCGCTTTATGATGTTTTAGAAGCATGCTTAAGGGGTGTATGATGATGAGACCTAACAAAGATAAATAAATTGGTTGCCAATTACGCGAAAAAATCCCTCAATTTATATTAAGCAAATATCCTTCCATTGAATGATTCTTGTTCAAGATTCGAAGTTGGCATTGGTTTGTTTTTGACCAAAGTCAAGACCTTTGTCAATCAAGGATGTACTAGAATCATGAGAGTTTTGTTGCATATCGGTGTCTTGTCCAAATCGTGATTTTTATTGGCCAAAGTCAAGATCACTTTTTGTCCAATGACATTGATTACGAAACTTTCCTCGTCAATGGGTCCTGCTTAACTGGAATCATTAGGTTTGTTTTTGGCCAAAGCCAAGGCCTAAATGATTCGGAGGATAGGGTTAGGAAAATGTAATGGATACATTGACATTATACATATGTTTCGGACTTGGATGTCCACCTAACCGGATCTAGGAATTGGATGAGATCCAATTGATCATAGAGATCTACCTAAGTTAAATAGCATACAGCTTTTATTGCCAAAGTCAAGGTTGTGTGTTATTTAACGGGATCCTAGCCCACTAGGAAATTCGATTTCCCGAGTTCTCTACAGAGGGTTAGAGACTTGAAGAAAATAATGGGAGGCTATTGAATTTGCAATTTCGTTCAGATACTTAGCCTTACGCGTCTTTCAAAATTATTTCGTCAATATTTTAAAAATTAGTTGGACTAATATATTGTTATTTGCTTGTAACAGTTTGACTGTACCCATAACATCGTTGACTTTATAGTTGGACTATAGTTGTCAAGATGACTGGCAAGGGTAATGTCCGCGACATAATCATGGGCGATAATGTCTTCAAAGGGACAAACTTTGCCGACTGGGAAATGAACCTCAAGATAATGCTTGGGGCTGAGAGGGTGCTGTATACTATTCAGAGACCTCTCCCGCCTAAACCCACTGAGCCACTGGAGCTAGAGTTATGGAAGACTCATAGTGACGATTGTGACCAAGCTCAGTCAGTTATGCTAGCTGCAATGACCCAGCATTTCAGATGCCAGAACAGGGACTTGGATCCCTATAACATGATGGCAAGATTGCGTGATCTCCACCGCACCAACAAGCGGATGGAGAGGTACGAGCTAGTAAGGAAACTCTTCCGCTCCCGGATGACAGACGGCGCATCAGTTGAGGCCCACGGGACTCAAATGATCGCTGACATAGATGAGTTAGCCAAGATGGGCATTGTCTTGGAGGCAGAGTTGATGATTGATATGCTATTACAATCGCTACCCGATACTTGGAAACAAATCATCATCAACTATAAGTTGATGGACACTGACGACACTCTTGGAGAGTTGTTGTCCGTGCTGAAGGAGTCCGAAAAGGAACTCCTAAAGGGGAGCAAGCTCGAGGCGCATTATGCATCGACCTCTCATGCGCCAAGGGCTGGGCCCAAGCAATTGGAGGTGCGAGGAAGAAGAAGTTCAAGAACAAGGGTAAAGGCAAGTCGACAAAGACTTCTGGGAAGCCAAGGAACAAATCTCAAGATGTCTGCCTCAACTGCGGCAAGAGGGGTCACTGGAAACGTGACTGGCGAATGGGCAAAGGGCAGAGGGAGGTTATCAAGGCTGGCAAGGCTATCGCCTCTGGTATGTTTGTTATGAGATAAATATATAATTCTAGTTTTAAAAAATTGGATTTTTGATTCTGGTTGTGGTGCTCATATGTGTACTGATGTGCAGGATCTGGCAGGAGCAGGGTGCTGGCATCGGGGGAGATGGATCTACGGGTCGGAAACGGAACGCCAGTTGCTGTTTTGGCCGTAGGGACTTTGTTTTAGAACTGCCTCAGGGCATGTACTGAAACTTTTGAACTGTTATTTTATACCTAGTTTAACTAGGAATATTACATCTGTATCCTTGTTAACCCAGCAGGGTTACACTTTTGTATTTAGAAACACTGGGTGTTATTTATATAAATGATGCAGAAATTTGCACAGCTGTTGCAAATAACGGTCTTTATTTTTTGAATATAAATGAATCTCCTAAAATGACAAACAAAGGCTCAAAAGGAGTAATCTAAAGATGAAGCTTATATGTGGCATTGTCGTCTAGGACACATCAACAAGACTCGCATATCCACACTTCGAAGAGTGGGTACTTGGACGAATTTGATCCCAATTCATATGACGTCTGCGAATCTTGTCGTTTAGGCAAATGCCTAAATCACACCTTTAGCGGTAAAGGTGAACGTGCCACAGAATTGTTGGCTCTCGTTCATACTGACGTATGCGGGCCCATGTCTAGCCAGGCTAGAGGTGGATTTCACTACTTCGTCGTAACCTTCACAGATGATGCATCTCGTTACGGTTATGTGTATCTTATGAGACACAAGTCGGAAACTTTTGAGAATTCAAAGAGTTTCGACACGAAGTGGAGAAACAAACAGGGAAGAGTATTAAGACATTACGGTCAGACCGTGGTGGCGAATACTTAAGTTATGAGTTTCAAAGATTACTTGAAAGAATATGGTATTCTTTCACAGTGGACTCCTCCTGGAACACCGCAATTAAACGGTGTGTCCGAACGGAGAAACCGCACCTTGTTAGACATGGTAAGGTCAATGATGAGTCGCACTGAGCTACCAAAATCCTTCTGGGGATACGCATTAAACAGTGCTATACTTATTTTGAATAAGGTACCGTCGAAGTCTGTTGAACAGACTCCATATGAAATATGGACAGGAAGGAAACCAGGTTTCTCTTTCCTGAAGATTTGGGGATGCTGGGCATATGTTAAACGTTTGGAAGGTACCAAACTTGAACCCAATCTGATAATAAATGCCTTTTCGTAGGATATCCCAGGGAAACCAAAGGATATTACTTCTATCACCCACAAGAGAACAAAGTATTTGTTGCTCTACACAAGCATTTGTTCTTGAGAAGGATTTTATAAATGCAGTGGTAAGTGGGAGGAAAGTAGAACTCGATGAAGATCGTAGTGATACTGTTCCTGGCAATGAATCAACGACGGAACAAGAACAGACCGTCCGGGATGAGTCTGTACCACAAACTTCACATACACAATGACCGCGTAGGTCGGAGAGAGTCAGAACAGTACCTGAGAGGTATGGGTTCCTGATCTCACCTCATGTAGATATTAATCTTATTGAGGATAATGAGCCGGCTACGTATGAGGAAGCGATACAAAATATCGATTCCGCTTTATGGCAAGAAGCCATGAAGTTCGAGATGGATTCCATGTACGCCAACCAAGTTTGGACACTGGTTGGTGCACCAGAAGGCGTAAAGCCTATTGGATGCAGATGGATCTTCAAGAAGAAGACCGACATGGATGGCAACGTACAAACGTACAAAGCTAGGCTTGTAGCGAAGGGGTATCGTCAACAATATGGTATTGATTATGATGAAACCTTCTCACCCGTTGCCATGATTAAATCCATTCGGATAATGCTTGCAATAGCTGCATATTTCGATTACGAGATATGGCAGATGGACGTTAAAACCGCTTTCCTTAACGGAAACCTTTTGGAGGATGTTTATATACAACAGCGAACGGTTTTTATCGTACCAAGACTTGCAAACAAGGTTTGTAAGTTAAATCGATCCATTTATGGATTGAAGCAAGCATCACGGTCATGGAATCAGCGTTTTGATGAGATCATAAAAGAATATGATTTCGTGCAAAACGCAGATGACCCTTGTGTATACAAGAAGGTTAGTGGGAGTCACTTACTTTTATTGTCCTTTATGTCGACGACGTATTGCTTATAGGCAATGACATTCACATGCTAACGTCGGTGAAAGCTTGGCTTTCATTAAAATTCTCCATGAAAGATCTGGGAGAAGCAGCCTTTATTCTTGGAATAAAGATCTACCGGGATAGATCTAGAAAGCTGCTTGGACTCTCCCAGAGTACATACATTGATAAAGTGTTGAAGCGATTCAACATGGAACAATCCAAGAGGGGATTGGTTCCGATGGTACGTGGTACCTCTCTGTCTAAGGACATGTGTCCTAAGACTCAGGAAGAGAGAGACAACATGAGTCGGATACCGTTCGCCTCGGCAGTCGGATCGATCATGTATGCCATGATATGTACACGACCTGATGTCTCATATGCTTTGAGCATGTGCAGTCGCTATCAGGCCGATCCAAGGTGAAGGTCACTTGATAGCAGTTAAGAATATCCTTAAGTATCTTAAACGAACTAAGGATGCTTTCTTAATTTATGGAGGAGGAGAACTTGCGGTATCTGGGTATACCGATGCAAGTTTCCAAACCGACAAGGATGACTACAAGTCGCAATCCGGGTACATTTTTTGTTTGAATAACGGAGCAGTGAGCTGGAAATCTTCCAAGCAAGATACTGTTGCCGATTCAACAACAGAAGCGGAGTACATCGCTGCATCTGAAGCAGCAAAGGAGGCAGTTTGGATCCGAAAGTTCAATTGGATTAGGAGTAGTTCCGTTAGCAGCTGAGCCCGTTCCATTGTATTGTGAAATAACGGGGCTATAGCACAGGCTAAGGAACCAAGGTCTCATCAACGGTCCAAGCATGTTCTTCGACGTTACCATCTGATTCGGGAGATTATACATCGTGGCGATGTAAAGGTCGAGAAGGTCACATCAGATGACAACATTGCAGATCCGCTGACGAAGGCTGTTCTTCAGCAAGTTTTTGAACGACACATACATAGTTCGGGTATTAGATTGCTTGAGTGACTGGCTATTGGCCAAGTGGGAGATTGTTAGACATTATGTCCCATAGCGTCACTGTTTGTAAATGATATTGTATTATTGTACAAAATTAACTATGTGATAATGAAATTGCCTTTTGCCGTTTTGTAATATTATTTACTTTGATATAAAAATGGCAAAGTCCATATGATTAAACCGGATTGAGATGATATGAGACAGTATCAATCCATAAAGGTTTAATCATTAAATATCCCTAGTCGGAGTATTATCGAGATCGGACATCGATAATGCGGAATAGACTAGTATTGCGCTTGTGCACGTTGTGAGGGCACAACGGCATAGTTCTCATATATTTAAGTATTGGATACTTATGCAAGTGCGATAGGAGGTTGTGTTTTACCGATGGTACGGAAACAGCTTCGCTCTGGATAGACCCTGCGGAATCCCATTGGTAGTATGTCTGCGTGTCTATGGGAGGCCGCATCAGGGTAGGTGTATATGGTCTTAACCTGAGACTTACATCGCTAGTACTTGCGACAATCGGTAAACTTTGGTTTTTGGTGGTTGGGGACCTTAACCGATTCTGTGTACACCTCTTCTGGGTTTATCGAGAATCGTAGTGTACTGGATGTGATGTCGAGATGGAAGTATCACTTCAGACATATGGAGGTGATGATCACGCAGGACACAGAACTAGTACTCTATAAAAGTTGCAACACGTCGGGACAATATGACCAGGTCAGGATTGTCCGATTTAAAGAGACTAGTTGCTTGATGTCCGATATATGTTTCGTACGGGGCAGACACATTTCCAGCCCCAGGCCTAACATGTGATCGTCCGATACTGGATCGATGTACGCAATACTACTACGGTATACTACGCTTGATATAGATCTAATATTCCAGTAAGAATATTTCTGGAGAATTGGGTAGGCATGGCGCTTTGCTAGAAGCCAACCTTGTCTTGTGAATCGGTAAGCACGTAGTACGAGGTATGTACATGTTCGGATTATCCGACGACCGTATTTACTGACTGCCAACATATCCGGAGATCTCTTGGGTCGCTTCCTGAAGATTCACCTATGATATTTGATTCGGACTTAATTAATCTTGGATTAATTACGGAGAAACTTTATCTTGGATAAAGTGCCTTATTTAGAGAGAGAACGATTAATTTAGAATTAATCGATAAAATTATTATATTCGATATAAAATCGAAATTCGATTTCGACGCGAAATTAAAATTAGATTTTAATTCGGGCAAACGAGTTAATTTAGAATTAATTCGTTAGCGACGTAAATAATAATTTCTCTCTAGGCGCAATTATTTATTTAAATTCGATTTAATTAACGTCGCGACGTAAGTTCGGTATTTCGGAAATATCGAACCCGAACGCGTGAGTGCACGTGGGCCCACTTTCATTTGAAACGTGTGGGGCCCACATGACACATGTGTCATTATATGCATTATTTAATTGTTAATACATTGCATGGTGATAGTGTACAATACACTCAATGGTTTTGCATGGAGTTTGAGTGTTTGACACTCTAAGCCATTGCATGATTTGTGTCATAAGTTTTTTAATTTTAATAAATATTATGGCATAAATATAAATTGATTTTTGTAAACAAAAAATCAAGACAACTCTCCTCTCTCTCTCACAATGCCGTGACTTCCATTAGGGCAAAGAAGATTTGATTTTCTTTTCTCCATTTGCTAGCACATTGAAGGATCAAAGGAGGTGATAGGGAAACCATCAAAGAGCTTGGAATACACAAAGCTTGGAGCTTCAACTCTTCTTCCTCCCTTGGCCGAAACTTGAAGCTTGGAGATTCAAAGATTTTCTTCATCACTTCTCTCATCACAAAGCTTTGTAAGATGTATGATTCCGCCATACTTCATCTTTTAATATATATATTCATTGTTGTATTTCATATGCTTAATCTTTCCTTGGGACATATATAGAAACCAACACACGTTCGTATAGCGTTCAAGAACGCGTTTGAACGGGATAAGACCTGATGCATGATAAAACAAAATGCATGCGCGTTCGAGTAGCGTTCATAAGCACATTCGAACGAACTGAGACAGAATGTGTACGTTCATGTAGCGTTCGGAAACGGGTTCGAACGTGATTACCAAAATGGCATCTGAAATGACACAAACACATGCATGTATAAACAAATACACAATGTAGGACCTCATGTGCCCGATGGAACACATTTCACATTAAAACCATCGTGGTAAAGGTAGCCTTTAGGCATTTCCCTCGAATAGAGGACCTTTAATCCACCCTAATAGCCCAAGCGCACTCGAATGCAATGCATGCATAAAAAAAGCAATGACATGCAAAGGGTAAATGACATAATAAAAGGCACGGCGGTAAAGGTAGCCTTCAGGCATTTCCCTCGAATAGAGGACCTTTAATCCACCCTAGTTAGCCCATGCGCATTATATTACAATGCATACAAATGAATGAGACAATAATGTGGAACTCCGTATATCCGATTAAACATATCTCACATTCAATCAAACATACTTCATCCGGCGCGGCAAAACATCGTGACAAAGGTAGCCCTTTGGCTTTTCATCCCTCAAAACGGAGGACCTTTAATCCGACTTGATTTTCCCATACGCATTACATTACCATGCATAAATAAGTAACATGCACAAAGTAATAACATACTAGCGACTAAATCATGCTTAAAAATAAATAACATACTAACGACTAAATCATGCTTAAGAAAATAAATAACTTAGTAGACTAAATCATGCTCGGACACAAGGTTGGATGAAACGAAACATGTGAATCTCTCAAGTCATACGTGGTATTGTATCCCGAGTGCAAACCGCAATACCTTCCATTCGGATTCAGCTACGAAATTTACGTCCGGGTTTCCATCCGATATACCGCAAGAGAAAACACATATTCCGTTCATCTGAAAATCACATCATGCACCAATCCACAATACTCATGCGAAATAAAGTAATAAAATAAATAAAAAATAAAAGAGAATAAATAAAAATGTGCCCTCGGGTATAACCTCTTTAGTTGTCTCTCGAAAGTGCGGTATGCGGTTGTCGGAACGGTTGATGCTCCGCAACTCTTCCGGTTCACTGGTTCAATGTTTTCCTTCGTTGTTTCGCTATTTGGGCTATTATTTTCACTATGTTTCACTGTTGTTTTCGCTGTATTTTCTGGTCACTGTATTGAGGTAAATAGATGACTGTATCAGGGGCTGCTGGAAGGGAGTTTGGCGTGAAAGTCAGGGGCTGTTTTAGGGGTATTCGGGCGTGTTCAGGGGCTAACTTCAAGAGCTCTTTTCGGTGGTTCAGGGGCTGGTTTCAGGGGATATTTTCTGTGTTTCAGGGGCTAGTTTCAGGGTAGTGTTAGTGCGTGAAGGGCTTCTGGTTTTAGGGGCTATTTTCGGTGTTTCAGGGGCTGGTTTCATGGGCTATTTTTGGTTTTTTAGGGGCTGGTTTCAGGGTCTTTGGTGCGTGAAGGGCTGCTGGTTTCAGGGGTCTTTGGTGTGTGAAGGGCTGCTAGTTTCAGGGGGTGCGTGAGTGTATGAGGGCTGTGTGAGGGGTGTGCTATGGCGTTAATGAGGGCTGTGTGAGGGGTCTGCTGTGGCGTGAATGAGGGCTTCAGGACAGGGGTTAATGGCAATGGAAGGGTGTTATTTTGATTATGTGTTAACGGTAAGGAGAGGATTTTTGGATGCTTTAGGCGTGAGTGAGCTAGTTTATTTTCTTTGTGTTTTTCGTGAGAATGAGCCAGAGGTTTCAAGGTTGGGTTAAGGCTTCTTTTTATAGGTAAATGAGGGGTAATCCTTGTACGAATAGGGAAAGGATTTTTTAATTTTGAGGATATCTTTTAATTAGTGTGCCTTAAGGAAAAATCTCTTTAATTAGGGATGTGATTTGGTTTGATTAGATTTGATCTATTTTAATTAGGGATATGATTTGATTTGATTTGATTTCTTCTCTTTTGATTAGGGATATAATTTACTTGAATTAGGAAAGTTTTTGATGAGATTTGATTTGTATCTTTTAATTAGGGAATGTGCTTTGTCTTGATTTTAGCATGTGTTTAATGTGTGATTTGGTTGTTTTGGGAAGCTTTGGGCGTGACTTTGGTCTCTTGGGCGTGGGCTTGGCTTCTTTTTGGTGGGTTTGGTGTGTGGCTTGGTGCGTGACTTGCGGAGGTTTGGGCTAAAGAGGTATTTTAAAACAGAGGTCCAACAAGCGAACCCGAAGATAAACAAGCAAATTAAATCCAACAAAGTGTCAATTTCTGACTTTTCCCTTCCGACGTCCGTTTCCCGCGGCTTCCACAACTTAAGAGGTAGTGTCTCCATATGAGACTCATCATCGGGACTTATATGTAAAAATGCAGTGCCTACAGTCGCCCCCACTTTGATGGGACTTGTGCAGTGTGTGACAATGACAATCCTATCAAAGTTTATGCAATGCATTTTTACTTACCTGGCTCGCCAGCTGCCGCTTGACTCGCCTGTTGCTTCGAACTGAGTTGATCTGGTGGTGAGGTGCTGCGACCCCAAGGTTCATTCCCGAACCGTTACTTTGAGGTGGTCCATTCCCGAACCGTTACTGAGTTAAGATAAGGGTCTTATTCCCGATTTGAGTTGAGTTGTGGGTCTTGTTCCTGATTTGAGTTGTGTTGCGGGTCTTGTTCCCAAGTTGAGTTGTGGGTCTTGTTCCCTGAATTGTGGGTCTTGTTCCCGATTCGTGTTGAGGGTCTTGTCCCTTGAATTATGGGTCTTGTTCCCGTGGGTCTTGTTCCTGATTTGTGTTGAGGGTCTTGTTCCATAAATTGTGGGTCTTGTTCCCGTGGGTCTTGTTCCCGATTTGTGTTGAGGGTCTTATTCCCTGAATTGTGGGTCTTATTCCCGATTGTGTTGTGGCTCTTGTTCCCAATTCGAGTTGAGGGTCTTGTTCCCTGAATTGTGGGTCTTGTTCCCGATTTGTGTTGAGGGTATTGTTCACTGAATTGTGGGTCTTGTTCCCATGGGTCTTATTCCCAAATTGAATCGCGGGTCTTGTTCCCGATTGTGGGTCTTGTTCCCAAATTGGATTGTGGGTCTTGTTCCCAAATTGAATCGCGGGTCTTGTTCCCAATTGTGGGTCTTGTTCCCAAATTGGATTATGGGTCTTGTTCCATGGGCTTGCATTTTCCATTTTCTCTTTTTTATTTGTTGAAACCTGTAAATACAACACAAAAAGGATGCAAGTGCGTTACGTGTATGCATGCATGCACGAATGAATTTCTTATTTTGTTGGGTTAGGTCTCCTGCCAGTTCTCTCGGTGTCTTTCGCCTATAACTGTCTTTGGTCACCCCCTGGGTCTACTTACAGTTTCCTCCTACTCGTTCTTTTCTGGTGATTGTTCAGTCCTCTTCTGTCTCACGGCTCAAGTTCTCGGTACATCCCTTATTCTTGGGGTGGTAGACTGGTCGCCCCCAGTTCTTGGCATAGCTTTCTGTTCTTCGCTTCTTGCACTAGGTCAAAGTAGATCGTGTACTGATCCCAAAACTAATGATGATGCTGATATGGGCCTCAGCCCTGGGACTCATCCCAAACTGATACTGGTGCCGATGTAGGCCTTGACCCTGGGACGCATCCCCAAAACTGATACTGATGTTGATATGTCTCCATACCCGAAGTGTCATACCCGGTAAAACTGATACTGATGTTGATGTGTCTCCATACCCGGCAAAACTGATACTGATGTTGATGTGTCTCCATACCCGGCAAAACTGATACTGATGTTGATGTGTCTCCATACCCGAAGTGTCATACCCGGCAAAATTGATACTGATGTTGATGTGTCTCCATACCCGACAAAACTGATACTGATGTTGATGTGTCTCCATACCCGGAGTGCCACACCAGGCAAAACTGATACTGATATGGGTCTCGACCCTGGGACTCATCCCCAAAACTGGTATTGATGCTGATGTGGGCCTCGCCCCCGGGACTCATCCCTAAAACTGAGACTAACAATGTGATGGTTCATACTGTACTACCTCTCACGATATAGTCCTGATAGCTAAACATATTTCCGTCCTCAACGGATGCTTCGCGTCGAAACCAGAGAACCTTCAAAGTAATTAATACACTCAGATCTGATCGTCTGAATGAATGATCTGAACTGGACTCCTAGTGTGTGTGTGCCAAGGCTCTTTCGCAGCTTAGTCCTTAAGTAAGTGAACTCGATGATTTTTCCTCGGAGACTCGGATTAGTGGGTCTAACCAACCTAGATGTCTTGATCACACTCTATGATTACTTCATCATACTCAACATGATATGGTTTTCTTCTTTATTCTCTTTCTTTTCATTTTGAACTTTCTTTTTTTCTTTTTTCTCTGTACTTTCTTTTTCTTTCTTTGACACACTTACCCTTTAAGGTAGCATTTATCCTCATGGTGGTCCTAATACTCGCCCATGGGTAGCTTCACGCTTATCGGTTATAGGTGGTCTATTTTTCTTTTCTTTTCATTGTAGAGACTTTTTCTTTGTTCCCAACCATATCATGTATCATAGCATAAGTAAACCAGGATGGACATCCAGGCAAACAGTCATTCATTGATCCACCATCTCTCCAACTAGTCATCTCGCCAACTACTCAGGCTTTTACTGTTGAGATCCCATAATCAAGTGCTCGTGAGTCTAGCCGGGATCGATCCATTCAGAATATCAGATGAGGGTTCATCTCGCACTTATCGTTTCTAAGGTTTCATCCTAAAGCAAAAATTTTAATCATCGGACTAATGCTTTAACTATTGAAGAGAAAACTCGGAAAAGTAGGCAAAATCAATGTCTTTATTATTAAAAATGCAGTCAAATAATCCAGGGAAAACATCTTCATCGTCTATAACATTGCCTTCTTCCTTGGCCTATGGTTCTTCACTGCTGCCATCCCCTATCCCCATATAAGAAGCTTGGTGGTTAAGGGTTTGGAGGACAAAGGTTTCGGGTAGGCCGGAGTTGATCATGTAAGTGGTGGTGGAACAGAGTGATAGTTAGGTAGGGGATTTATGTGTGTATTGGGTTGTTCTTTTTCTGGGTCGGGTATTTTATGAGCGTCAATGAGGTTTTGTATCTCATGCCTAAGGCGGGAGCAATTGTCTGTTTCGTGGCCTTTCTGCTGGTGGAAGTGGCAGTATTGGTTTAAGTCAAAGTAGTGTGGCACAGGGTTTGGAATTGGTCTAGGCTCTAAAGGTTTCAGGAGTCCCTGGCTTTTTAACTTCTCAAGCACTGTTGACAAAAGGTCTACCAAGATTGGAGAATTGCCTATTTTTGACGGTAGCGATCTCAGCAGTAGCGGGCTTGGTCTCTGAAAGCCCCCCTAAAAGTCATTCTACTCTGGCCATAAAACTTCTTATTCTCCGCTTCTTCTTCCTCAATGTCCATGACAGTCTCCCTCAATTGTCGAAAATCAATGATCATAGAGGTCATCCTCCTCAGCTTTCCATAGATAGAGGGCTTGGTGCCCTTGATGATCATTTTAATTTGGTCCTTCTCCGAGGGCCGAGTCTGCATTTTCAGAAGCTGGCTTCTCCAGCGGTCCACATAATCCTTGAAACTCTCATCTGGCTTCTGCTTGGTATTCTCCAAGTCGTGAAGCGACAAGGCGATCTCCAAATTTGTGACATATTGTTTCAGAAAGGCTTCTGCCAGTTCCCTCCAATCTTCATTAACCTTCCTTTCAAGGCCATGGTACCACATAATGGGTGCCCCCTCAAGCGACATCCCAAACATCTTCTGAACCTGACATTGCGACAGGCCCACGGAACTCATTACAGAAACATATTGTCGGAGATGGACCCTCGGATCCCCGTTCCCATTAAACTTGGCTATGTCAGGCATTTTGAACTGAGCCGGCAGCTGTTCCTCAAAAGTCATCGCCTCATAATCCAATAAATCCTCATGCTTACCCTTCAGCTTGCGGATAACCGATACCACCTGATCGCGGAGTTTCAGCAATTCGACCTGAGACCCGGTTATCCTTCTTATGGCATACTCAGCCATGCCATCATCAAAAGCGGGGATGTCATCCCCCAACCTATTCGGAGGCTCCTCACGCCTCACATTCTCAGGGTTTGCCCCAGTACGGGGCACAACCATATTAGCCATAGTAGTAGTCAAGGCTTGTAATTATCCAGTGACCTTGGTGAGATTGGTCTCCAACTGATCCATACGGGATACCTCGTTCTCTGATTCGCTCATGTTTGCTATCGGCCTTTTGATAAGTCTTCCCTCTTTCCTAACCCAACGAGAATCTATGTTGTCTCTTTTAAAATTCTCAGTCAGAATGTATGCGTGCAATGCATGGAATATATAAGTCGGCCTCTTGTCTTTTTAAAGCTTCAATCACATTATTGCAAGGTGAAAACTTGTCCCAGTTGAAAAGGCCCAACAGGTTTACACTTTTGCGATAACATGGCTAAACAACTTCAAATGATAAGGGGCCCAAACACAGGATGACCCGTCGGTATTTTAGAAACTTTTAGCCCAATTGTCATAAGATACGAACTCATCCAAGTTTAAATGGCCCAACAAGTTCGCATTTCTGACAAGAAGTCCAACTGAATCCAAATGATGATGGTCCTAAGCATAAGCACAAAGAAACAATTTCTACAGAGTGGTCCATCGACATTTTAGAAACTTTTAGCCCAATTATCATAAGATACGAACTCATCCCAGTTTAAATGGCCCAACAAGTCCACATTTCTGACAAGAAGTCCAATTGAATCCAAATGATGATGGTCCCTAAACACAAGCACAAGGAAATAGTTTCTATTGGTCATACAACTATGGTCTACATGTGCGTTTGCGGGAGTGTAGACAAAGGCTCTCGCTGGCGAAGGATTGTCCACAACTAGGTCTCCCCACTCAAGGGTTCGAGCGACCAAGTGAGCGCACCTTTTTTATACCTTATGGCACTTGCGAACGAGTTATGGTGTGTGACTAACTGTCAAATAGATTTCCCATTGTAGATTCCCCAGAGAGAGGGTGGAACGAACTCTCTTAAATACCCAAGTCTCTTAGACTTTTATCGCCTTGGTGACAGGAATAAACAACAAGTCCTCCAAATTAGTTTGTCACAACGAGCTACAAGTAATGGTTATCCAGGTGCCTTCACAACGTTTCCTTATAGAAAGGTAGTGAATGAAGGAAGACACCAAACCATCACCTAGCCTTAACAATGCCTTTGATTAAACCCCTTTAACCCACTATAGACGCGGTTAACTAAAGCACAAATCATAATCACTACAAGACATTATTTCGGGGCCGATTCTCTATCCCCAGTGGAGTCGCCAGACTGTAGGAAACAGAAATTGGTGACGTTGTTCCGGGCTCGCGGCCTGGTTGGGAGTACGGAGTAGCCCACGGGGGACTACACCGGAGAAATAAAAATGGAGTCGCCGCCCATGTGAACCGGGAAAATGATTTAAGGCCGCACTCACCCCTCACAAGGGAAGACCTCAAACCGTTGGGTTCAGAATGGTCCCTTACTTATGCCACTTGTAATGAAATGATTTGTGCAATAATTTAATCGGATCTATGCAACATATATTTCCAAGAGTATTCTAATTCTAAGTTCACATGCATGAAAATAAAGCTCATATATATGTTTGCATACATAGAAGTAAGTGAAATAAAGGCAAGCACACAATCTCACGAACATATTAAGTAGATAAATGCGGGAATATAAATAACTGATAACAGTAAAAGTGTCAATAATGAAATGATATTATTAATTATGTAATGCAAAAGAAATTACCAAAGAAGCGAACATGCATGAAATGTGATGAAAAGAAATATGTTCATTGTATGTGTGTTCGTGTAGCATTTGAAAATGCGTTCGAACGGTGAACAGAATGTTCGCGTTCGTATAGCATTCGAGAACATGTTCGAAAGGGATAAGACCTGATGCATGATAAAACAAAATGCATGCGCATTCGAGTAGCGTTCATAAGCGCGTTCGAACGGACTGAGATAGAATGTGTACGTTTTTGTAGCGTTCGGAAACTCGTTCGAACGTGATTACCAAAATGGCATCTGAAATGACACAAACATATACATGGATAAACAAATACACAATGTAGGACCTCGTGTGCCCGATGGAACATATTTCACATTCAATCGAGTGCACCTCGTCTGGTGCGGCAAAACATCATGGTAAAGGTAGCCTTTAGGCATTTCCCTCGAATAAAGGACCTTTAATCCACCCTAGCTAGCCCATGCGCACTATAATACAATGCATGCGTAAATAAAGCAATGATATGCAAAAGGTAAATGACATAATAAAAGGCGCGGCAAAACATCGTGGTAAAGGTAGCCTTTAGTCATTTCCCTCGAATAGAGGACCTTTAATCTACCTTAGTTAGCCCATGCGCATTATATTACAATGCATACAAATGAATGAGACAATAATGTGGAACTTCGTATATCCGATTAAACATATCTCACATTCAATCAAACATACTTCGTCCGGCGTGGCAAAACGTCGTGGAAAAGGTAGCCATTTGGCTTTTCATCCCTCAAAACGGAGGACCTTTAATCCGACTTGATTTGCCCATGCGCATTACATTACCATGCATAAATAAGTAACATGCAGAAAGTAATAACATACTAACGACTAAATCATGCTTAAAAATAAATAACATACTAACGACTAAATCATGCTTAAGAAAATAAATAACTTAGTAGACTAGATCATGCTCGGACACAAGGTTGGATGAAATGAAACATGTGAATCTCTCAAGTGGTACGTGGCATTGTATCCCGAATGCAAACCGCAATACCGTCCATTCGGATTTGGCTACGGAATTTACATCCGGGTTTCCATCTGATATATCGCATGAGAGAACACATATTCCGTTCATCCGAAAATCACATCATGCACTAATCCACAATACTCATGTGAAATAAAGTAATAAAATAAATAAAAAATAAAAGAGAATAAATAAAAAGGTGCCATCAGGTCAAACCTCTTTAGTCGTCTCTCGAAAGTGTGGTACGCGGTTGTCGGAAGGGTTGATGCTCCGTAACTCTTCCGGTTCACTGGTTCAACATTTTCCTTCGCTGTTTCGCTGTTTGGGCTGCTGTTTTCACTCAGTTTCACTGCTATTTTCACTGTATTTTATGGTCACTGTATTGAGGTAAATAGGGGACGATTTCAGGGGCTGCTGTAAGAGAGTTTGGCGTGAAAGTCATAGGTTGTTTCAGGGGTATTCGGGCGTGTTCATGGGCTAACTTCAATGGCTATTTTTGGTGGTTCAGGGGCTGGTTTCAAATGCTATTTTTGGTGTTTCAGGGGCTGGTTTCAGGGAAGTGTTAGTACTTGAAGGGCTGGTGGTTTCAAGGGCTGTTTTTGGTGTTTCAAGGGCTGGTTTCAGGGGCACTTTTTGGTTTTTTATGGGCTGGTTTCAGGGTAGTGATAGTGCGTGAAGGGCTGCTGGTTTCAGGGGTCTTTGGTGCGTGAAAGGGCTAGTGGTTTCAGGGGACTTTGGTGTGTTAAGGGCTGCGGGTTTCAGGGGGTGCTTGAGTGTATGAGGGATGTGTGAGGGGTCTGTTGTGGCATGAATGAGGGTTGTGTGAGGGGTATGATGTGGCGTGAATGAGGGCTTCAGGACAGGGGTTAATGGCAATGGAAGGGTGTTATTTTGATTATGTGTTAACGGAAATGAGAGGATTTTTGGATGCTTTAGGCGTGAGTGAGCTAGGTTATTTTCTTTGTGTTTTTCGTGAGAATGAGCCAGAGGTTTCAAGGTTGGGTTAAGGCTTCTTTTTATAGGCAAAGGATGGGTAATCCTTGTATGAATAGGGAAAAGATTTTTTTAATTATGGGGATATCTTTTAATTAGTGTGCCTTAAGGAAAAATCTCTTTAATTAGGGATGTGATTTGGTTTGATTAGATTTGATCTCTTTTAATTAGGAATATGATTTGATTTGATTTGATTTCTTCTCTTTTGATTAGGGATATGATTTACTTGAATTAGGAAAGTGATTGATGAGATTTGATTTGTATCTTTTAATTAGGGAATGTGATTTGTCTTGATTTTAGCATGTGTTTAATGTGTGATTTGGTTATTTTGGGAAGCTTTGGGCGTGACTTTGGTCTCTTGGGCGTGGGCTTGGCTTATTTTGGTGGGTTTGGTGTGTGGCTTGGTGGTGCTTGGTGCGTCACTTGCGGGGGTTTGGGCTAAAGAGGTATTTTAAAACAGAGGTCCAACAAGTGAACTCGAAGCTAAACAAGCGAATTAAATCCAACAAAGTGTCAATTTCTGACTTTTCCCTTCCGACGTCTGTTTCCCGCGGTTTCCACAACTTAAGAGGTAGTGTCTCCGTATGAGACTCATCTTCGGGACTTATATGAAAAAATACAGTGCCTACACACCTCTAGCTTAGTTAGACATGGGCCCACTTACGTCACTATGAACGAGGGGTAACAGATCGGTGGCACTTGCACTTTTACCAAGTAAAAGGTGTTTTAGGCACTTTGCCTAATAAACTAGATTCGTAGACATCATTTGAATAAGAATGAAATCTGTCGTAGTATCCACTCTTTGAAAGTGTGGATATACGAATCTTGTTAATGTGTCCCAGACAACAATGCCACTTTTAAGTCTCAACAGATTTATAAAGTTTGAGCTTTTGTTTGTCATTTTATATGTTTGAGATTCATTTATATTCTAAATATAAATATTGTTATTCACATCTAATGTGCTTATCTCAATATCATATTTATAAAAAAAACACTTAGTGTTCTAAAATATAAAGGTATACCTGCAACAGGTTAAACTAGATACAGAGATAATGTTCCTAGTCAAACTAGATACATTATAATTGTTTCCTAATTTAAGTACATGCCCAAAGGGCAGTTCCAAAACTTAGTATTCTATGGCCAAAACACCGACTCTCGTCCCATTTCCAACTCATAGGTCAATCGCACCTGAAGTCAATATCCTGCTAATCAGCAGATCCCGCACATCAGTATATATGTATGTACCACATTCAGTATCAAAAATCCAATTTTAAAACTAGCAGTGGATATTTTACGATAAACATACCTGAAGTCGGAGCCTTGCCCGTCTTCATTTCCTTCATGTCTGCCTTTGTCCATACGGCAGTCACGCTTCCAGTGACCCCGTTTGCCACAGTTTAGGCAGACATCTTGGGATATGTCATTTGTCTTCCCAGAAGACTGTGATGATTTTTCCTTTGCCCTTTTTCTTCACACCCCCAGAATCCTTCGGCCAAGCCTTGGCCTTCTAGGATGTCGAAGTAAGATGCGTCTTGCACTTCTTGCCCTTTTGTAAGCTTTGGCTCTGTCTCATTGAGCATAGCCATTAACTCTCCAAGAGTTTTCTATTGCAATTTGTACTTCTAAGATCTAAGAATAGATCTATGAAGTTCCTTAAATTTCAATATCATACTATAAGGATCTAATCCTTAGTTCTGACAAAGAAATTAAAGAGTCTTTGCGGCAAGAGTCTTCCAAAGCTCATGCTCCACTATTTGCTCAACTCCGAGCTCAAGCCTGAGTTTCTATTCCCAATTTGAAAATTGAAGCCGCTTAAAGACATTTTCACCCAGGATTATGTTTTAAATGCTAATCTTTCAGTTATCTTGATTGCTATAGTCCAACTATCCAATCAACGATTTCGGGTACAATCAAATATAATGATTACTATACTCTAACTATATAATCAACTACTATTTGATTGGTTAAATTCAAATATATTGATTACTATAATCCAATTATATAATCAACTATAAATGAAGTAGTTTGAATACAGTCCAACTGTTCAATTAAAACAACAATTGAATATTAGTCCAACTAATATATATAATTTTTTAATGACGAAAAATGAAATGAGCGCGTATTGGCAAGTATCTAAACGAAATTGCAAATTTAATACTTGCCTCCCACTATTTTTCGGCGAGCCTCTAACCCTATGTGGAGTACTCAGGAAACCTAGTTTCCTAGTGTGCTAGGATCCCGTTAAATAACACACAACCTTGAATTTGGCCAACAAGTTGTATGAAACTTAACTAGGTGGATCTCTAAGATCAATTGCATCTCGTCCAATTCTTAGATCCAGTAGGTGGACCTCCAAGTCTGAAACATATATCCAATATATGCCAATATATCCAATATATTGCCTAACCTTTTTCCTTTGAATCAACTAAGCCTTGGCTTTGGCTCAACAAGCTTAATGAAACAAGTTAAGTGTGACCCATTGACAGTGGGAAAGCTTCGTAATCGAGGCCGATGAACAAGAAGTGACCTTGAGTTTGGCCAATAATTCACAAATTGCCCAAGACGTATGATATGGAACAAAGCTTTCATGATTCAAACACATCCGCGATGTACATTGATCTTGACTTTGGCCATCAAACCAATGCCAATCTTGGATCTTGATAGAGAATCACTCAATGGAAGGAAAAACGCTTAATATAAAATGAGGGTTTTTGTCGCGATTTGGCAACCAATTTATTATCTTTAATTAGGTCTCATCATACACCCTTAAGCATGCATTCTAAAAGCATAATAAGGCGCGATAAAATTAATAATGATATGCGGATGGATATACAACAAACTTGTTCCTAGAACAAATCTCTCCATTTCCTCTCCCCGGCTAGCACTATTCTAACTTCTATCCAATTATATAATACAATAAAGAAACATCATTACATTGAGGGGAATTGGTGAGAAGAGAATTACAAAGAGTCAAGAGATAAAGGCTGGACACGCAGGTCCAATTTAATAAATTCTAAATTTATTACAACAATTTCCAAAATTGCCCTCTCCCATCTAATATCCATCTGATATACATTAGTCATTCAATACATCCATGTATTCACACAAAGCATGTTATTCAATCAATCTAATCCAATTAATTAATCTTTGAATTAAGTGATCATCCAATGTTTAAACAACGATTTGATTTGCGCGAGTCCAACTCGTTTAAGAATAAGTACTCAAAGTGCGAATTCTTGAATTATATCGAACTATAATTTTAAATCTGATTTAATTTGTATTCAATATTAATTCATGTTTAATTCTAAATTAAATAATTACATTTTATTAATGTGCCTTTCAGACTTAGATTCTAAGTCCAATCTTAATGGGTCTCAAAAGGCCCAATTAACATCCAATGTCAATTTAATTAAAGTCCAATGGCCTTTTAATTAATTCATAAGGCATCGGATTTGGCTAATATGGGTCAAACCCCAAATGCCAAGGCCCAATAAAGGAATCACCCTATTTGCCAAAAAATTAATTTCGGCCCATTAGGCCCAATTAAATATAAAAGGTCCATTAATTATATTTGGACTTCATGGAATGGTTTTAGGCCCAATTTGGATCCAATCCAATTGTCCTAAACCAACTTGGCCCAACCAAGCCCATAAGGCCCAAATATAACATCAATAGCCCAATTCCAAATTGAAGCCTTTAATTAAATTCCAATATTCCAAATATCACAATTTATTTAATTAAAGTGTATAACCATAATTAATTATTTAAATTAACATTTCCAAAATACCAATTTACATAATTAATCATGCTTTATTATTTTCAATACATGTCCAACATTATAGAAGCAAAATCAACCTCATAACATGCTCTTGAGCTCTCGGCATTATGGCATTTTTTCCATCAATTTTGATTTCAATCCAATTAAATCACAAATCAATTTATCCATGCATTTTAAACACATCCAATTTTCTAAAAAACAAAATCACCATGAGCTAAAAAATGGTCAATGCATTCGGCCAAGCCCTCAAATTTGGGGGAAATTAATCCAATCAATTTTTCATAAAATTAATCATGCTGATGAATGGTAAATCTATCACTATTTCCCACTCATTTAACCTAATATTTTGTATAGTTTCTTGAGTTTTGTGAATATTTTGATGTGTTTTGTGTTATTTTGTAGATAAATAAAGTTTCAGAACATTCTGGAGGTGATTTGGACTAAAACAGTGAAAATTAGATTCAATTATTTTGGGCGCGTCACGTCGCCTAACGTGCACCGGGCCATGCTAACGTGCCCCGGGTCAACGGTTCAGAATCTGAGAAAATTTGACTTTGCTAACGTGCGTCGTGCCACGTGTCACCATCACAGCCGATCTGCTAACATGCGCTGTGCCACGTGTCATCATCCTACGGTGCCGACAGTCACCATCGCCACGTGCCGCCACGTGTCACTCCATCTGTCAGCCACGTCATCATCCACATCATCAGTTAACTGAGTCAACATGCCACCTCACCGCCATGTCATCATCCTCCAATCAGGAAGTGCCACGTGTCGCAATTCTATGGTGCCTACAGGCACTTTGCCACGTGTCGCCATGTCACCGCCACATCACCGCCACGTCAGCATCAATTATTGGCTCTCTTATCCCTATCTGACACGTGGCAGACAAGAATCTAACCGACCAATCAGAAGCCGCCACGTGTCACAATAATTGAGTCTCCAACAACCTTGCCACGTGTCACCTTATCCAGAATCTCACTCGACGAACCAGAAGCTGCCACGTCGACCAAAACAGGCGACACGAACTGGGCGTCGCGACGCGCGACCCTTGCTGATGCCTATAAATAGAGCGCGAAATTTCAGTTTCAGATCTACCATTCTCTCTCATTCCTTTGATGAAAGTAGGGAGTTTCTCTCTCTAGTTTCTTTTAATTTTAGTTTTGTAATTAAATTTTAATTACTTTTTGTAATAATAGTAATTTACTTTCTTACTTTTTACAGTTTTTACTATTCACCATGAGGAGGTAACTTCCCCAGCTAGGGTGGAAAGGTAATTCTTTTACTATTTCTATTTAGATTAATCTCCCTTAAATATAATATACTCACTATTTAAAATATTGACTTAAAAAGGATACTGCCAGATTGGTCGGTTGGTAATTCATTTTCATCTGGTTTAAACCTGACTAATCAAGGATACTGCCAGATTGGTCGGTTGGTAATTAAACTTTCTTACCGCCTATATGGCAGGTTCATGGACAAATATTTTTACCGCCTTAATAGCTGGTTGGACTTAATTTGACTTAATCAGGATACCGCCTATATGGCTAGTTGGTAATGTTATCACAAGTTTATATATTATATTATGAAAAATATCTAAATTAGTAGTAGTAAAAGTAATTCCTTTTACCTTAGCATTTTATTTTATTGTAATTTACTTTTCAGTATTTACTTTACCGCATTTTTACTTTATGTCTTTTATTTTTAAGTTTTTACCAGACTTAATTATGTGTTGTAACTAAATTAGTTATCTGGGGTTGTGATGACTTTTAATATCACCGGTTTATAAGAGGTTAGATTATAGTTTGGGTAATATAAAGATTTATTTATTGAGTCTTAATCTTAATGCTTTTTAATTAACTGGCCATTAATTAAATTGATTAGGTAAACTTAAAATGAACTAGACATAGGGATTTTAAGTTTAAGACCTTAGACTCAATAGCCCACGATCTTCCTTGAGGGTAGATAACCCTTTGATAGATTTCCTTACATGATAGGAATATACCTATCGGGCGGGGGTAGCCAAATTGGAACTTAATCTTAATGAATCTATGTAATTTGGTTGACATAGACACATGGTTCAATTGGATTATACTAGGTATTTGTAATTGACCATCGGAAGAGGCTTTTACATAATTTAGTGTTCCAGGTTAATAAATCAATATATTACCCAACTTTAAGATAACCACTTCATTTTTAAAATGATATTGGAAGAAATCACAACCCTAGATAGTTTTTAATATTGAATTTTCTTAAAACTTACTTTCGAACAATTTTATTTACTTGTCTTTAAATTTAGAATCGTCACCATTTCAAATCAATCAAACAACCTGTTAGATACTAGTAATCATTTGACCTCATAAAATTAATAGCTTAGATATTAAGTCCTCGTGGGATCGATTCTTTTTATACTACTTGAACGATACGTACGCTTGCGTTATACGTGTATGTTTACGCCGGTCAAGTTTTTGGTGCCGTTGCCGGGGACTTATTTATCTTTCACTATTAGTTTTAAGGTTAGATACATTTACTTGTATCTAATTTCTTTTTACATATTGTTGTTGTTTTCTTGTGTTTCAAGTTCTCAGAAACTTCATGAGACGAACTAGAAGCTTTGAACTCCAACCGATTGACCCAGAAATTGAAAGAACCATCAGACAGTTGATAATGGAAAGGCGAGAAGGCCAAAAAGCTTTAGTCAACATGGAACCTGAACCTTTGAACATTGCACCACCGATTCCCATTTGAGACAGAACCATTCCGGTTGTTGACAGACTCATTTCTTGTATTGTACTTCCTCCCTTATCAGCAAATGCAGGTGACATCAAAACATGCATCCAGATGATTCAGCAGTCAGTACAGTTTGGGGGAAATGCAACTGAAGATCCCAATGCCCACATCAGCAACTTCCTAGAAGTTTGCGGCACTTTCAATTACAACCGAGAAGCTGAAGAAGCAATGAGACTGTGTGTTTTCCCATACTCCTTGAAGGACAGAGCTAAAGCTTGGCTACATTCACTACCAGCTGGTTCCATCACAACTTGGAACACTTTAGCCACTAAATTTCTTGCAAAGTACTTTCCACCAGCCAGAACTGGAAAGCTGAGTAATGCAATCACATCATTTGTGCAACAAGACTCAGAAACTCTCTATGAAGCTTGGGAAAGGTACAAAGATTTGCTCCGGAAATGTCCTCACCATGAGATTCCAAAATGGCTAAAAGTCCAAACATTCTATAATGGACTTTTTGGAATAATGAGAACCACAATCGATGCTGCTGCTGGAGGAGCTTTAATGGAAAAATGAGAAGATCAACCCTGGGACCTAATCGAAGAAATGGCCAACAAAAATTCCTTGTGGCCAACAGAAAGAAGCATGATAAAAAGAATTGCAGGAATTTATGAAAGTGGAGCCAATACAGCAGTCAACGCCAAGCGAGATCAGATATGCAAATTCATGGAGACTCTTACCACTGGATCCACAAGTTCACCATATGGAGGAGCACCAGAGTCAAACCTACTTGAAGAGACGGTGAATTATGTCAACAATTTCAACAGACAGGGGAACAATCCTTGTTCCAAAACCTACAACCCAGGGTGGAGGAATCATCCTAATTTTTCATGGAGCAACAATTCAAGCCAACAACAGAACTATCCACCACCTGGATTCCAGCAACAGAACAAAGGCCAGGAGCAGACAAATGAATCAGGAATAGCAGAAGTGCTGGCTCAGTTAAAAAAGTACGATGTTATCTTTCAGAGTCAATCAGCTTCCATCAAAGCACTGGAGAATCAAATCGGACAACTGGCCAATGCTCAGAGTTACAGACCACCAGGTAATCTTCCCAGCAACACAGAACCCAATCCAAGGAACTGAGGGAATGAGCAATGTCAAGCCATTACTTTGAAAAGCGGTACTGAAATCAACAAAGATGTTGGAATCAAGGTGTCCCAAGAAGAAGTTCCAAAAGATACAGTTCCACATATGGAGGAAAAAGAAGCAAAGGAAAAAGAACAGATCATTCCACCTCTACCTTTTCCTCAACGACTTCAGAAAAACAAACTGGACAAGCAGTTTGCTCGATTTCTGGAGGTGTTCAAAAAGCTTCACATCAACATTCCATTTACAGAAGCCTTGGAAGAAATGCCCAGTTATGTCAAATACATGAAAGACATTCTTTCACGAAAACGGAGATTGAGAGACTACGAAACAGTAGCATTAACGGAAGAATGCAACGCCATCATTCAGAGGAAACTTCCCCCGAAGTTGAAAGATCCTGGCAATTTCACTGTCCCATGCACCATTGGAGAACATTACATCGGTAAGGCTTTATGTGATTTATGAGCCAGTGTTAACTTGATGCCTTTTTCTATTTACAGGAAACTACAAATCGGAGAAGCAATGCCTACCTCAGTTTCATTGCAACTTGCTGACCGAACACTCGCATTTCCAAGAGGTGTTGTTGAAGATGTGATGGTCAAAGTCGACAAACTAATTCTCCCAGCAGATTTCATCATCCTTGACATGGAAGAAGACAAAGAAATATCTATCATTCTTGGGAGACCATTCTTGGCTACAGGTAAAACTGTGATTGATGTGCAAAAAGGAGAACTGACTATGAAAGTGCAGGACCAAGAAGTGACCTTTAATGTTTTCAAAGCCATGAAATTCCTGAGTGATGAAAAGGAAGAAGAATGCTTCAGAATTGATGTTGTTGACAGTATCGTTCAGGATACTGAGCCAAATCCCACAGATACACTTGAAGCTTGCATCACCAACATGACTGACAGTGAGCTAGATGATGAAATCCTGGAATGTATCAACTACCTTGACAAACCATTCCGATTCAAAGCGACACCATCAGTTGAAAGCTTGGAACTGCCAAAGAAAGATCGAATCAAGCCTTCGATTGAAGAACCACCATAGTTGGAGCTGAAGTTACTTCCGAGTCATCTCAGGTATGCATTTCTTGGAAACTCTTCTGAATTACCTATTATTATTTCTTCTGCACTAACATTGGAGCAGGAAGAAAAGCTACTGAGAGTGTTACGAGAGCACAAAAGAGCCATTGGCTGGACTATAGCAGATATTCGAGGCATTAGTCCATTATTTTGCATGCACAAGATTCTGATGAATGATGAGTACAAACCCACAGTGGAGCATCAACGGAGACTCAATCCAATCATGAAGGAAGTCGTAAAGAAAGAAATAATCAAATGGTTGGATTCTGGCATCATTTACCCCATCTCAGACAGCAGTTGGGTAAGTCCTATGTAGTGTGTGCCGAAGAAAGGAGGAATTACTGTGCTTACCAATGAAAAGAACGAGCTAATCCCAACAAGAACGGTGATTGGATGGAGAGTATGCATGGACTACAAGAAGCTGAACAAAGCCACGAGGAAGGATCATTTTCCGCTACCATTCATTGACCAGATGTTAGACAGACTGGCAGGACATGAATTCTATTGCTTTCTGGATGGATATTCAGGGTACAATCAGATTGCCATCGCACCAGAAGACCAAAAGAAAACTACATTTACATGTCTCTATGGTACTTTTGCTTTCCGCAGGATGCCATTTGGATTATGTAATGCCTCTGCCACATTCCAGCGTTGCATGATGGCCATCTTCTCAGACATGCTGGAGCAGAGTATGGAGGTTTTCATGGATGACTTTTCTGTGTTTGGAGATTCTTTTGACCATTGTTTGCAAAATTTGGAACATGTGTTACAAAGGTGCGAAGATACAAACCTGGTACTCAACTGGGAGAAATGCCTTTTTATAGTGCAGGAAGGCATTGTTCTTGGACACCAAATCTCACAAAAGGGGATTGAGGTAGACAAAGCAAAGATAGAGACAATAGAAAAACTACCTCCACCAACATCAGTAAAAGGTATTAGAAGTTTTCTTGGACATGCATGTTTCTACATGAGATTTATCAAAGACTTTTCAAAAATTGCAAAACCTCTTTGCAATCTTCTGGAGAAAGATGTGCCTTTCAACTTCACCAAAGAATGCCAGGAAGCTTTTGAGATCATAAAACAGAAGTTGGTTTCTGCCTCCATCATTGTAGCACCAGACTGGACCATTCCATTTGAGGTAATGTTCGATGCTAGTGATTTTACTGTATGAGCAGTTTTGGGACAACGCAAAGCAAAGATTTTCCACACCATTTACTACACAACCACTGAAAAGGAGTTGCTTGCAGTTGTGTACGCTTTTGAAAAATTTCGCTCCTATCTGCTGGGTCCCAAAGTGGTGGTCTACACAGATCATTCAGCAATAAGATACTTGATCACGAAGAAGGATGCCAAACCCAGATTGATCCGTTGGATACTTTGTTGGTAAAAATCTAGGTCCCAAGATCAAATCAAGACATGAAAACATGCGTGAATACACCAACGAAGATAGCGGAATACTTACATTGATCGGTTATGTCGATTTGAAGATGAATCATGCCCAAAACACGCACTGCCTTTGTAAGCCCACTGCAGCAGTCCATGCTCACTGTCTTGGCAGTTTCGGGTCTCAAAACGAAGCTCCAAACTCCATCGGATGAGTCCCGCCTCATGGTCGAACCTCCCTACCACCTTCGCAAGACTTGAAAGTGTGCTAGCACTTGATTTCTCACCATGAGAAACCACTCTTGGCTTCCCTTTGTTCACGCCATTTCTGGTTCCAAACCAGTGAACAATTCCTTCATTTGGGCGTGAGAGAGAGCATTTTGAGAGAGATAAAATTGTGTTAAGTTTAAAATGATTTACCAAAAATCAATTTATATTTATGCCATAATATTTATTAAATTAATAATAAATTTATGACACAAAACATGCAATGGCTTAGAGTGTCAAACACTCAATTTCCATGCAATAACATTGAGTGCATTGTACACTATCAACATGCAATGCATTAGAATAAAATAATGCATAAAATGACATGTGTCATGTGGGCCCCACACGTTTCCAAATGAAAGTGGGCCCACGTGCACTCACGCGTTCGGGTTCGATATTTCCGAAATACCGAGCTTACGTCGCGACGTTAATTCAATCGAATTTAAATAAATAATTGCGCCTGGCGAAATTATTATTTACGTCGCTAACGAATTAATTCTAAATTAACTCGTTTGCCCGAATTAAAATCTAATTTTAATCCGCGTCGAAATCTAATTTCATTTAATATATCGAATATATTAATTTATCGATCAATTCCAAATTAATCGTTCTCTCTCTTTACGACATTTTATCCCGGATAAAATATCTCCGTTATTAATCCTAGATTAATTTTCTCTCTCTTCTATTATAATCCCAGATTATTCAAGAGTGCGAGTTGTGCGTCATCGGTGGATTATCGGGAAGCGACCCATGAGATCCCCGGATAATCTGGCAGTAAATACGGTCGTCGGAGTATCCGAATCACGTACGTACCAAGTACTACGTTCTACCGATTTACGAGACAAGGTCGACTCCTAGCAAAGCACCAAGTCTACCTAATTCTCCGGACATATCCATTAAAGAATATTAAGATCTGTATCAAGCGTAGTATACTAATGTATTGTGCACATCGGCCCAGTATCGGATAGTCACGTGCTAGGGCTGGGGCTGGATAAGTGTCTGCCCCGTCCGAAACACATATCGGATGTCTGGTAACTAGTCTCTATAATCGGATATTCATGACCTGGTCATAATATCACGATTGGATGCGCATCTCTTAAGAGCACTAATACCGTATCCTGCGTGACATCATCTCCACTATGACTGGAGTGATACTTCCGTCTTGACATCACATCCAATACACTACGATTCTCAATATACCCGGCATTGGCGTACACAGAACCGGTTACAGTCCTAGACGACCTCAACTAAAGTATATCGATTGTCGTAAGCATTAGCGATGTAAGTCTCAGGTTAAGACTATACACACCTACCTTGATTTCGGCCTCCCATAGACACATATTCATAATACCAATGGGATTCCGAGGGGTCTATCCAGAGCGAAGCTGTTTCCCGTACCATCGGTGAAACACGACCTCCTATCGCACTTGCATAAGTATCCAACACTTATATATATGAGAACTATGCCGTTGTGCCCTCACAACGCACACAAGTGCAATACTAGCCTATTCCGCATTATCGATGTCCAGTCTCGATAATACTACGGCTAGGGATATTTAATGATTAATCCTTTGTGGACTGATACTGTCTCATATCATCTCAATCCAGGAACTAATCATAGGGACCTCTCTTCATTTATATATCTATGGTGATCTAATCACAAATGATGAGAGTGCAATTTCCTTGTCACATAGTTAATTTGCTACAACAACACAATGATCTGTGCAAATAGTGACGCTATGGGTCATTTTGTCCAACAATCTCCCACTTGGCACATAGCCAGTCACTCGAGTGTCTAACACCCGAACTATGTACAATTCGCTCAAATTGCTGAGGAAAGGTTTTCGTCAGCGGATTTGCTTAATTATCGTCTGACGCGATTTACACGATCATCACATCGCCACGATGTATGATCCGAACGAATCAGATGATATAGAAGTATATATCTGGATCGTCGATGAGACCTTTAATTCTTTAGCCTGTGCTGACGCCTAGCTCAGCTGCTAACAGAATTATATCTAATCTAATTAGATTTATTATCGACCCAAATGGCTTCTATTGCTGCCTCAGCTGCAGCAATAATCCGCATTTGTTGTTTATATTCGGCAACAGTTATCTTGCTCGGAAGATTTCCAGCTCACTGTCCCGTTATTCAAACTTTATAGTACCGCAGTATTTAATTGTTTGGAAACTTGTAGCAGTGATCCCAGTCACTTCAAGTTCTCCTTCTCCATAGTTTAAGACAACATCTTTAGTTCTCTCAGATACTAACAGATGTTCTTAATGTTCAATCCAGTGACTATCACTTGGATTGACCCAATTGTGACTCCATATGCTCGAAGCGTATGAGACACCAATACAAGTACATTTTAAATGTACAATTTCCCAGAGAGTGTTAACCAACTCCAAATCTATCCCAGTAGATCTTTATTCCTCGAATAAAGGTTGTTACTCCCCCAGAATTCTACGGAGAATTTCTATTGAAAGAATATCTATGAAAGCCAAGCTTTCATTAATTGCTTCATGGGAATTTAACTGTCAGTGCGCTCTCTCCCACTAACCTCCTTATATACACAAGAATTATTTCGTTTTGAGTCAAATCATAAATCATTATGATTATTTCAAAACGACAGTTCCAAGAACCTTATGCTTGCTTCAATCCAAACATGGATCGAATAACCCGCAAACCTTGTTTGTCGGTTATTCAAAATCGTCAGGATGTTGTAAACATCCTCCAAAAGGTTTCCTTTTCAGGAAAGCGATTTTGATTTGTAACTGACACATTTCATAAATGAAATATACAGTTATCTACAAGCATCTTCAAAATGGATTTACCATGGCAACAGGTAAAAGGTTGAACCGTTATTAACACAATGTTGATAACGATACCTTTCCGTCAAAAGCCCAGCTTTGTACGTGGGTATGTTGCCTTCCATGTATGTCTTCCTTGAAGACGTTTAATGCACCATAGGCACAATGCCTTGTGGTACAACAACCAGTATCCAAAATAGTTGTTATACATGGATTCATTTCGGACTCATGGCACTTTGCCATATTAGGGAGTCGATACCTCGTATCACTTCCTCAAAACGTAGTCGGTGGATATACCTTCATAAGATTTACATCTCTATGAGGTTAGATCAGAAACCCATACGCTAGATTGTTTTCTGACTCTATCCGATCTACTCAGTTCTTGTGTATTCGAAGATTAATGGTACAGATTCATCATTGATGAACTGTATGTGTTCCATTAAGGACTTCGTGCTATGAATAGTATTACTCCGATTTTCATTGAGTATCACTATCCTCCCACTGACCACTGCATATCGGTATTCCTCTCAGGAAAACCGCATGGTGAGCAACAATCACATTGTTCTCATGTGGGATTTATAAGTACTATACTTATGGTTTCCCTTAGGATAACCTATATTGGCACTAATCCAATTTGGGTTCTTAGTTTGGTATCATCCAAACTTTATGCCTGGCATACCCAAATTATCAGGAATGAGAAACCTCGTTTCTTTCCTTTTCATATCCTATATGATATCTGTCAAACAGATTTATATGGAACCTTATTCTAAATAAGTTTTGCACTGTTAATACATATCTTTTAGAAGGAAATGGTAGCTCAGAGCGACTCGTGATAAACCTTATCATGTCCAACAAAATTCGGTTTTTAGTTTGGACACACACCGTCAAACTGACGTGTCTCGGGAGGAGTCCTCATCTGAAAGAATACTATACTCTTTCATGTATGTTTGAAACTTACTGCTTAAGTATTTTCCATTATGGCCTTACCGTGGCGGAATAATACTATAGCCGATCTGTTTTTCTATTCGTGTCGAAACTCTGATGTTTCCGATTTGTGTTCTTCAAAAGTAACACATAACCATAACGTGATGCTACATCCGTCAAGGTCACGAAATATTCATGTTCATATCTACCCTAGCTAGATATGGGCCCACTATCTTCACCATGAATAGGGCTAACAGATCGGTGGCCTTTTCACTATTACCAAGTAAATAGTATTTTAGGTACTAAACTAGATTCGCAGACCTTATTTGAATAGTCAAATCAGTCCTAGTACCCACTCTTCAAAAGTGTGGATATACGAGTCTCGTTTAATTGTGTCCCAGACAACAATGCCACAAATAAGTCTCTATTGATCAAATCAATTTGAGCTATTTATTTGTCAATATAATTCTGTTATTCACATCTAATGTGTTTATCTCAGTATCATCTTTATAATAAAACACTTTAGTGTTCTAGAATATAAAGGTTTATCCGCAACGGATTAAACACTGATATAGAGATAATGTCTCTAGTCAAACTAGTTACATTATAACAGTTCCTAATTTAAGTACATACCCTAATGGTATATGTCAATTATCTTTTCAATATTTCACAAACCTTTGGCCAAGCCTTGGGTTTCGGAATATCGAAACGATGTGCACCTTGTGTAACACGCCCAATTGCAAACTTTGACTTTACATGAATAGTCAATTAATTCTCCAAGAATTATAAATTGCAATTTTAATACTTCTTAAATCCAAAATTAGATTTATGACAAGTATATTAAATTAAGCATTAAGTCATCATCACAAAATCTTCCAAAGATTTTATGCTCTACTTATCTCTTAATTTTGGGCTTAAGGTATAATGAGTTATTTTATCAAATAAAGTAACCTATTATTTTTCCCAATTTGAAAATTAAATCATTTAAAATATTTTAATCCCAGATTATATTTTAAATATCCAACTTTTCAATTCTTTCTTGTTTTAATAGTCCAACTATTTAATCAATTTAATAAAGTACTATTTATTATAATGATTACAATAATCCAATTATTTAATCAAGTATAATTTTAATATTGATTACTATAATCTAATTATAAAATCAACTATCATTTTAATTCAATTATATTGATTACTATAATCCAATTATAAAATCAACTATATATTGAATGAGTTTGTATATAGTCCAACTATATATATTTTTAAAACAACATAAAATATTAGTCCAACTAATACTTTTGATAATATGACGTGTGATATTTATTTGAGCGCGTATGGCGAGTAATTGAACGAATGTTGCAAATTCAATACTTACCTCCCACTATTTTTCGTCGAGCCTCTAACCCTCTGTTGAGTACTCGGGAAACCGTGTTTCCTAGTGGGCTAGGATCCCGTTAAATATCACACAATCTTGACTTTGGCCAACAAATTGTATGATAATTAACTAGGTAGATCTCGAAGATCAATTGGATCTAATCCAACTCCTAGATCCAGTAGGTGGACATCCAAGTCCCAAACATATATCTTATATATGTCTATACATCGAATGTATACCCTAACCTTTTTCCTCTGAATCAACTAGGCCTTGGCTTTGGCACAACAAACCTAGTGATCCCAGTCAAGCGCGGACCCATTGACATGGAAGCTTCGTAATCAATGTCAATGGACAAGAAGTGGTCTTGACTTTGGCCAACAAACCACAACTTGGACACGACACCGATATGGAACAAAGCCTCGTGATTAAAACACATCTTCGAAGGACAAGGGCTTGACTTTGGCCAACAACCCCTGCCAATCTCGGATCTTGAGTAAGAATCACTCAATGGAAGGAAAATAAACGCTTGATATTTAACGAGGGTTTTTCGCGTGCAAATTGGCTACCAATTTAATTATCTTTGTTAAGGTCTCATCATCATACACCCTTAAACATGCATTCTAAATACATAATAAAGCGAGTATGAAAATAAATAATAATGATATGCGGATGGATACTTAACACATTGATCCTAGATCAAATCTCTCCCTTTCTCACTCAAGCTAGCACTAGTATTACTTCTACCCGTTACACTACACTTCTAAAGAAACCTCATATACATAGAGGGGAATAGGTGAGAAGAGAATACAAAGAGAAAGAAGGTGATAAGGCTGGACACGCAGGTCCAATTTAATAAATCGAATTTATTACAACAATTTCTAAAATTGCCCACCCGACTAATATCCATCCGATATACATTATTCATTCAACACAACCACGTATTCACACACATAAGCATGCTATCAATCAATCTAATCAAATTAATTAATCTGATAATTAAGTGATCATCCAATGTTCAAACAACGATTTGATTTTGTTCGAGTCAAACTCGTTTTTGCGAATAAGTACTTAAAGTACGAATTCATGAATTAAATTAAACTACATCATTAAATCTAATTTAACATGTATTTAATACTAATTCACTATTCAATTCCAAATTAAATATTACACTTTTATTTAATAAACCTTTTACGATTTAAATTCCAAATCTAATCGTAACGCGTCTCAAAGACCGATTAATATCCAATATTAATTCAATTAAAGTCCAATGGGCTTTTAATTGATTTCTTAAGGCGTGGACTTTTGGTCAACTCGGGTCAAACCGATAACCAAAGTCCAATCCGGGATTTACCCCATAAGCCCATAAATCAATCTTGGCCCATTAGGCCCAATTGAACTTTAAAGGTTCATTAAGTCGCATTTGGGCTTTATGGTCAAGGTTTTGGGCCCAATTGGATCCAATCCACTTGGCCTAAACCCAACTTGATAAAATCAAGCCCAATAGGCCCAATTGCAATATTAAAGTCCAATTTCCAAAATTAGGCCCAATTAATTAAATATGACAAAATCCAATTTCATATTTAATAAACTAAAGTGTATTACATGATTAATCAACTAAATCAATATTTCTAAAACACCATATTAGTCCAATTAATCATGCTTAATTCATTATTACATGTCCAACATACAAATTGAAAAATCAAACCCATTTACATGCTACTAAGCTCTCGGCCAAGGAGGGATTTTGTGTCCGATTCGGTTTCAATCCAATCGAACCTACAATCGACATTAATCACCATCCAATTTGATTACATACACATCCAATGTCATAAAATCAAAAATACCAAGACAATAAAGGGCATACACATTCGGCCAACACAAGGATTTTGGGGTTTTTGTCCAATTCGAAATCCAATCCAATTCTATTCAAATTAACATCAACCTAAATGATTTCAACTCATCAAATGAATCATAAATCAAAAAATTCCAAGAATCCCAAATACATACACATTCGGCCAAGGTGATAATTTTTGGGGATTTTATGTTCAATTCAAAATTCAATCTAATTGACTTCAAATTAACATCATCCATCAACATTACAACCCATCCAATGAATCAAAATGAAAAAATTCCAAATTTCCAAACACATCACACATTCGGCCAACACTTCCAATTTGGGCAAAATTGATCCAATCATATTTTGTTGAAATTGATCAAATCAATCTTCAATTAAAGATCATTTAAACATGCTCAATTAATCAATTTAACCAAATCATGCTCAAAATCAAAATACCCAATATTAGTCACATATTCGGCCAAGATGCAAAAATTTGGGGAAAATAATTCTAAATCATTTTTCAACAAATTGGTCCAACCAAAATGAAATTAAACATGTTATAAGCATACTTAAACAACCAATTAACTCAAATCATGCTCAACAAACATTTACCCAAATTTTAAGCCCTAAAATTTCATGCTTGCAACATTAGCTCTTGATGCCATTGTTGGTAAAAATCTAGGTCCCAAGATCAAATCAAGACATGAAAACATGCGTGAATACACCAACGAAGATAGCGGAATACTTACATTGATCGGTTATGTCGATTTGAAGATGAATCATGCCCAAAACGCACTGCCTTTGTAAGCCCCTGCAGCAGTCCATGCTCACTGTCTTGGCAGTTTCGGGTCTCAAAACGAAGCTCCAAACTCCATCGGATGAGTCCCTCATGGTCGAACCTCCCTACCACCTTCGCAAGACTTGAAAGTGTGCTAGCACTTGATTTCTCACCATGAGAAACCACTCTTGGCTTCCCTTTGTTCACGCCATTTCTGGTTCCAAACCAGTGAACAATTCCTTCATTTGGGCGTGAGAGAAGAGAGCATTTTGAGAGAGATAAAATTGTGTAAGTTTTAAAATGATTTACCAAAAATCAATTTATATTTATGCCATAATATTTATTATTAATAATAAATTTATGACACAAACATGCAATGGCTTAGAGTGTCAAACACTCAATTTCCATGCAATAACATTGAGTGCATTGTACACTATCAACATGCAATGCATTAGAATAAAATAATGCATAAAATGACATGTGTCATGTGGGCCCCACACGTTTCCAAATGAAAGTGGGCCCACGTGCACTCACGCGTTCGGGTTCGATATTTCCGAATACCGAGCTTACGTCGCGACGTTAATTCAATCGAATTTAAATAAATAATTGCGCCTGGCGAATTATTATTTACGTCGCTAACGAATTAATTCTAAATTAACTCGTTTGCCCGAATTAAAATCTAATTTTAATTCCGCGTCGAAATCTAATTTCATTTAATATATCGAATATATTAATTTATCGATCAATTCCAAATTAATCGTTCTCTCTCTTTAGACGACATTTTATCCCGGATAAAATATCTCCGTATTAATCCTAGATTAATTTTCTCTCTCTTCTATTATAATCCCAGATTATTCAAGAGTGCGAGTTGTGCGTCATCGGTGGATTATCGGGAAGCGACCCATGAGATCCCCGATAATCTGGCAGTAAATACGGTCGTCGGAGTATCCGAATCACGTACGTACCAAGTACTACGTTCTACCGATTTACGAGACAAGGTCGACTCCTAGCAAAGCACCAAGTCTACCTAATTCTCCGGACATATCCATTAAAGAATATTAAGATCTGTATCAAGCGTAGTATACTAATGTATTGTGCATATCGGCCCAGTATCGGATAGTCACGTGCTAGGGCTGGGGCTGGATAAGTGTCTGCCCCGTCCGAAACACATATCGGATGTCTGGTAACTAGTCTCTATAATCGGATATTCATGACCTGGTCATAATATCACGATTGGATGCGCATCTCTTAAGAGCACTAATACCGTATCCTGCGTGACATCATCTCCACTATGACTGGAGTGATACTTCCGTCTTGACATCACATCCATACACTACGATTCTCAATATACCCGGCATTGGCGTACACAGAACCGGTTACAGTCCTAGACGACCTCAACTAAAGTATATCGATTGTCGTAAGCATTAGCGATGTAAGTCTCAGGTTAAGACTATACACACCTACCTTGATTTCGGCCTCCCATAGACACATATTCATAATACCAATGGGATTCCGAGGGGTCTATCCAGAGCGAAGCTGTTTCCCGTACCATCGGTGAAACACGACCTCCTATCGCACTTGCATAAGTATCCAACACTTATATATATGAGAACTATGCCGTTGTGCCCTCACAACGCACACAAGTGCAATACTAGCCTATTCCGCATTATCGATGTCCAGTCTCGATAATACTACGGCTAGGGATATTTAATGATTAATCCTTTGTGGACTGATACTGTCTCATATCATCTCAATCCAGGAACTAATCATAGGGACCTCTCTTCATTTATATATCTATGGTGATCTAATCACAAATGATGAGAGTGCAATTTCCTTGTCACATAGTTAATTTGCTACAACAACACAATGATCTGTGCAAATAGTGACGCTATGGGTCATTTTGTCCAACAACTTCTTCTACAAGAATTTGACGTGGAGATTCGAGACAGGAAATGAAGAGAATTAGGTGGCAGATCATCTATCGAGCTCGAGAATGGAGAAACAGCTGACAAAGATCTGTCAATCAAAGAAACTTTTCCAGATGAACAGCTGTTTGCCATGAAACATAGGAAGTCCCTTGGTATGCTGACTATGTCAACTACATTGTGTCAGGAAAATGGCCGTTGGAATGGACAACTCAGCAACGGAAGAAGTTCTTCAAAGAAGTCAAGCATTATATCTGGATGAGACGTACCTGTTCAAACGGTGTGTGATCAATTATTGAGACGATGTGTTCCACATAAGGAGGTCAACAGTGTTTTGCAGTACTGTCATTCATCACCATATGGCGGACACTTCAGCGGAAACAAAACTGCAGCCAAGTCCTTCAATCAGGTTTGTTCTGGCCCACTCTTTTTAAAGATGCTTATATTTTTGCTTTCAATGTGACAGGTGCCAGAGAACGGAAATATTTCCAGGAGAAACGAAGGACCGTTGCAAAACATTCTAGAAGTGGAAATATTCGATGTGTGGGGTATAGATTTCATAAGACCCCTTGTTCCATCATTCAGAAACATGTACTTCCTGGTTGCTGTAACTCGTCTCCAATGGGTTGAGAAATTGCATTGTCATCCAATGATTCAAAAGTTGTGATCAAATTCCTGAAAAAGAACATTTTCACTCATTTCGGAACACCTCGTGCAATCATCAGTGACGATGGCTCACATTTCTTCAACAGATACTTCGATGCACTCCTATCCAAATACGGAGTTACTCACAAGGTTACCACATCTTACCATCCACAGTCAAATGGACAGGTTGAGGTTTCAAACAGGGAGATCAAAAGAATCTTGGAGAGAACTGTTGGATCAACAAGGAAAGACTGGTCTACAAAACTAGATGATGCATTATTGGCCTACCGGAGAGCTTACAAGACACCCATTGGTATGTCCCCATATCGATTGGTGTTTGGGAAAGCGTGTCATCTGCCAGTTGAGCTTGAACACAAGGCAACTGGGCACTGAAGAAGTTGAATTTTGATTCACAAGCTGCAGGAGAGAAAAAAATTCACCAACTCAACGAATTGAAGGAATTTCGCCTACAAGCTTATGAGAATGCCAAATTGTACAAGGAAAAGACCAAAAAATGGCATGACCAAAAAATAGTGCACAGATAGTTTGAACCAAGGCATCAGGTGTTGTTGTACAACTCGAGGTTGAAACTTTTCCCTTGAGTTGAAATCTAGGTGGTCAGGTCCATTTGTGATCACTCAGGTTTTACCTTATGGAGGGTTGTTGTTACTGGATCCCAATACCAACAACACATTCAAGTTAACAGTCAGCGTGTCAAGCAATACTGGGGAGAATCATTGAGCGACAAAATGAAAGTGTCACATTTTCAGATCCAGCATAAGGTTCAGGCAGTCAAGTCTAGCTGACGGTACGGCTTTAAACTTAGCGCTCGCAGGGAGACAACCCATGCAATTTTTGTATATATTGTGATTTGGTGTGATTTAATTTGGTGTGTTTAGTATTTGCAGATTAAGTCATTTCAGGATGGAAGAAGCTCTCGCAAATCTTCACAGGCAATTTCCTTTTCTCCCACAAAAATCTCTAATGAAAGTTACAAAGCTCGCTTGGAATGGATGAGACTACTAACAATTCACGGGTGTTCCTAACGACATTCGTTGGGTAATTGAAGCAAGAGTCCGATTGGCAAGTGAGTCTTCTGACTCATTTATTTCACATCTGCCTGGTTTTGGAAGAAGCACATATGCAAAGAAACGTAGAGCTAAGCAAATGGGTGTTTGTTACAAATGTGCACGCTGGAATTGCAATACTCGTTGTCGTTCTTTAGGAATGGTGTCTGATAATCGCGAAGACAAAATTAAATTCATTAGGGATGGCTTGAGTAAAGAGTCTGTAGATAATATATCTTCGACTCTTGAGACGCATCCCAGTGGATATGTACACATAGCCATTCGCAAATTACATACACAATTTCAAAAAGAAAGACAACAGCTAAGTCTCGGGAATCTGACTCAAAAAGACCTTGTTTGCCAATTTATAAGAAAATTGGATGGGAAGCTTGTCCCTGACGCATAGACTTCAATCAAGCTGTAAATTCTTGTACATATTATATCTCTTTGTCTTTTCCTAATAATTGTGATTTGTTTTGTTGTTCTCTTTTATTTTCTCCGACAGGATCCAGACCAGACCTTTTTTACTATCATGATTTATTTTATTGTTAAACTAATAATTGTCATTTGGCAGGTACTAGTGCTATTATTTTACTCACCTTTTCAGGTGTTATAAATTCAACTAATCATTGCACTTTTGAAGACATCCAGAGTAAACATGGAAGCCACTTCAAGAAGACGAGTTGAAAACATCTGTGTGTTTTGCGGTAGTAGTGTGTGGTACTAAACCACAATACGTAGAAGCAGCACAAGAATTGGGTCGAGTCTTAGCTGCAAGAAATATGCACTTAGTATATGGTGGAGGCAATCTTGGACTAATGGGGATCGTTTCAAAGGCCGTACAAGAAGGAGGCAGTCATGTTTTGGGAATCATCCCAAAACCCTTGGCAGAGGCAAATCTTATTTAACCATCAAACAGAGAGGAACTGATCGTGCCAGGTATGTCTGAACGACTGGTAGAAATGATTAACCGTGCTGATGCTTTTATTGCTTTGCCAGGTGGCTTGGGTACATTGGAGGAAATTTTTATAGTGCTATCTTGGGCGAACCTGAACATACACCAGAAACCAATTGGGATGTTTAATGTTGATGGATTTTATGATTTTCTTCGTGTGTTTCTTGATGATGCCCGGAGAAATGGGTTGGTGTCAAAACCTTTGAAAGAACTCCTCTTTACTCTACTACTGCCAGAACTGCTCCAGATCTAATAGACCAACTCTTAGCCTATGAACCATAAGTTGACCCTATCCTTTCAAAGATAAATTGGTCTGAGGACGATCATGGTAAGAGGCGTCGTGTTAATCTGGATCTTAACCTTTAATTTCTTGTAGAATTTCAGCTAATAGGTACTACCTTCTAAACTCTTCTTCTACTGTTTAGAAGACATTGGGGACAATGTCTCATTTAGTTTTGGGGGAGGGATTAGTTGATCAGTACCTTTTTTTAGTTTGTGTGTTATTTTTATTTTTTTGTCCAAAATTTTTCGAAAAATACAAAAAAAATTGAAAAATTTTCAAAAATTACAAAAATATTTGTGTTTTGTTTTTTTAGTTTGACTAAAAAGGTGAAATTGGTAAGAGATAGCTGAGTAAGGAGTTTCCACTCCTGAGACGTATCTCAAGCCTATTTTCGAAATAAGTTAATTTTTGTTTATTTCCTTTTAAATTATTTAATTTGTAAATTCTCCATAAAACAAACTAAAATGGATCTTCGTATGCTCAATTGACAGGTATTATCAACATACATAGTAACATACAGACATGAGCTATAATTGAAAAGTTTGTAATATTCAGTGCTCTAGTTTAATTGGAAAAGCATCTCAAAAAGTAATGGAGTAAAAAAAAAAAAAAAAAACGTCTGAGATCCGAGTTATTAAGTCTATAAGGGTGTTTTAACACCTAGTGCCCTAAAACCAACTAGTTTAGGAGTCACTGGCCCAAAGCTCGTTACATGGATCAAAGATGCTGCAAAAATATATATATCTGAAGTCTGAGTAATTAAGTCCGTAGGGGTGTCTTAACACCTGGTGCCCTAAAGCCAACTGGTTTGGGAGCCACCGACCCAACACTCGCTACATAGATGAAAGATATTGTATATAAATAAAAAAAATAGAGAAAAACAAAGAAAAAATCAGAAAAATCATAAAAATTATTTCATTGCTGCAAAAATGTGTGAATTCCGATAAAAATTTTAGGACAAAAATATTACTCTCTTATCAACTGCACTTGTGACTGTTGTGGGCAAAAATGAGTTGATTAATATTTTGTTGGCTGTGTATATGAGAATGGTAAATATGATCGAGAATTTACTTATTCAGTAATTTAGAAAGAAACAAAACAACTAGTAACTTGGAGTAGAAATTTCACCATTAGTCACTAACTTCTTTATTCTCTTTTCTCTTGTCTTTTTGCTTTTGTGTGCATTAGTTTTACTTTCTTTTTACTTTTGAAAAATATTTGTGGGTATCATTGTTGTAAACCCTCACGAGACTACAACTCGTCCACTAGGGACACCTAGGGGTTTAAAGCCTTGTTGCATACGCTAAATGCAACCGTGATCCCTACGAAAGTGGCTTAGTTAAATTTTATTATGTTATTTTATTTTTTTTTTTCTCGAGGACTAGCAAAATGTTAGGTTTGAGGGTGTGATGAATGGTAAATCTATCACTATTTCCCACTCATTTAACCTAATATTTTGTATAGTTTCTTGAGTTTTTGTGAATATTTTGATGTGTTTTGTGTTATTTTGTAGATAAATAAATTTCAGGACATTCTGGAGGTGATTTGGACCAAAACAGTGAAAATTGGAAAAAAGGGCATTTTCGTAATTTTGGGCGCGTCGCAACGCCTAACGTGCACCGGGCCATGCTAATGTGCGCCGGGTCAACGGTTCAGAATCTGAGAAAATTTGACTTTGCTAACGTGCGTCGTGCCACGTGTCACCATCACAGCCGATCTGCTAACATGCGTCGTGCCACCTGTCAGCCACGTCATCGTCCACATCATCAGTTGACCGAGTCAACATGCCACCTCACTGCCACGTCATCATCAGCCAATCAGGAAGTGCCATGTGTCACAATTCTATAGTGCCGACAGTCACTTTGCCATGTGTCGCCACGTCACCGCCACGTCAGCATCAATTTATTGGCTCTCTTATCCCTATCTGACACATGGCGGATAAGAATCTAGCCGACCAATCAGAAGCCGCCAGTGTCAAATAATTGAGTCTCCAACAACCTTGCACGTGTCACCTTATCACCTTATCCAGAATCTCACTCGACGAACCAGAAGCTGCCACGTCGACCAAAACGGGCATCGCGACGCGAGAGGGCTTCGCGACAGCGACCCTTGCTGATGCCTATAAATAGAGCGCGAAAATTTCAGTTTCAGATGTACCATTCTCTCTCATTTCTTTGATGTAAATAGAGAGTTTCTCTCTCTACTTCTTTTTAATTTTAGTTTTGTAATTAAATTTTAATTACTTTTTGTAATAATAGTAATTTACTTTCTTACTTTTTACAGTTTTTACTATTCACCATGAGGAGGTAACTTCCCATCTAGGGTGAAAGGTAATTCTTTTACTATTGCTATTTAGATTAATCTCCCTTAAATATAATATATTCACTATTTAAATATTGATTGACTTAAAAAGGATACCGCCAGATTGGTCGGTTGGTAATTTTTTTTTAATCTGGTTTAAACCTGACTAATCAAGGATACCGCCAGATTGGTCGGTTGGTAATTAAACTTTCTTACCGCCTATATGGCAGGTTCATGGACAAATCTTTTTACCGCCTTAATGGCTGGTTGGACTTAATTTGACTTAATCAGGATACCGCCTATATAGCTGGTTGGTAATGTTATCACAAGTTTATATATTATATTATGGGAGATATCTAAATTAGTAGTAGTAAAGTAATTCATTTTACCTTAGCATTTTATTTTATTGTAATTACTTTTCAGTATTTACTTTACCGCATTTTTACTTTGTCTTTTATTTTCAAGTTTTTACCAGCCTTAGTTATGTGTTGTAACTAAATTAGTTATCTGGGGTTGTGATGACTTTTAATATCACCGGTTTATAATGGGTTAGATTATAGTTTGGGTAATATAAAGATTTATTTATTGAGTCTTAATCTTAATGCTTTTTAATTAACTGGCCATTAATTAAATTAATTAGGTAAACTTAAAATGAACTAGACATAGGGATTTTAAGTTTAAGACCTTAGACTCAATAGCCCCCGATCTTCCTTGAGGGTAGATAACCTTTGATAGATTCCTTACATGATAGGAATATACCTATCGGGCGGGGTAGCCAAATTGGAACTTAATCTTAATGAATCTATGTAATTTGGTTGACATAGACACATGGTTCAATTGGATTATACTAGGTATTTGTAATTGACCATCGGAAGAGGCTTTTACATAATTTAGTGTTCAGGTTAATAAATCAATATATTACCCAACTTAAGATAACCACTTCATTTTTTAAATGATATTGAAGAAATCACAACCCTAGATAGTTTTTAATATTGAATTTTCTTAAAACTTACTTTCGAACAATTATTTACTTGTCTTTAAATTTAGAATCGTCACCATTTCAAATCAATCAAACAACCTGTTAGATACTAGTAATCATTTGACCTCATAAAATTAATAGCTTAGATATTAAGTCCTCGTGGGATAGATACTTTTTATACTACTTGAAGATACGTACGCTTGCGTTATACGTGTGTGTTTACGCCGGTCACATGCATAATTCTTAGTTATCATTATCTAAGCATACTTAAACACTCAATTTGATTGAATCATGCTCCAAGAAAAAATACCCAAATTCAAGTATATAAACCCTAATCCATTTCATGCTTAAATTGGGCTCTGATTGTTAGTGTTCCAAGAACATGACAAGATCTCTAAGCTGTGATTTGTGTGTGAATAAATCAAAAGAGAGTTGCGGAATACTCATATTGATTGGATTGAGTTCAAAACTTTTTCCTTCTTTGTTGGATGTGTTGGAAGCTTCGGAGCTTGAGATCGAGTTCCAAACTCTCGGGTGAGTATCCCTATCACCTTCACTTGTCTCTTTTAAGTGCTAGATAGAACAAAATAAGCTCAAAATCGCCCTCTAAGAGAAGAAATATTCGGCTTGGGAGAGAGGGATCCAATCTGCCTTGATGAAGCAAGGCCATTCAGCCTAGTTCAAGGCCATTCGGCCAATAACCATGGCCATTCGGCCAAGAAGTGATCTGATCGTCCAAGATCAATGGCCATTCGGCCAAGATACTTCACGGCTATTCGGGCAAGGTAGAGAAAAGAGAGAGAGAGAAGAGTTTTGTGTTTTGTTTCTAAAACAAAAATTTTCAATTTCACTTTTTCAAAAGGTGTATATGCTTTTCCAAAAGCAAAGGCAAAGTGTTGGAGGGAAAATGACATTTAATGCCTCCAACCACTTCCATCACTCAAGTTGACACTTGATAGACATGTGATGTAAGTTGGTGGGACCCACTTTAATTCAAAATTCAAGTGGCTTTCTCAACACACTTCGGGCTCGGGTTCGTTTAATCCGATTAAACGAATTTTCCGTCGCAACATAATTAAATCCATTTAAATAATAATAATACCTAGCAAAATTATTACGAAAATCGCTCGGGAATTAATTCCAAATTAATTCGTTCGCTTGAATTAAAATCCAACTTTAATTCTGCATTGAAATCTAATTTCAATTCATATATCTAATATATTTATTTTAGCCCAATTAAATAAATTAAACAGTAAAATCTAATTTAACTATTAAATTTACTTTACCGATTAATTCCAAATTAATCGGGTTCTCTCTCTTGACGAATTTATTCCCAGATAAATTCTCAACGCAATAATCCCAGATTAATTTTCTCTCTCATAATTAATCCATATTAAATTTTGTTCGAGTCAAACATCATCGGTGAATCATGACCTTGTCATATTATCCCGATAGCTGCAGCATACAAGAGTACTAGTTCCGTATCCTACGTGATCATTATCTCCATATGACTGAAGTGACACTTCCATCTTGACATCACACCCAATACACTACGATTCTCAATATACCCAGAAGAGGCGTAAACAGAACCTGTTAAAGCCCCGGATGACCAAAACCAAAGTATATTGATTGTCGCAAGTATTAGCGATGCAAGTCTCAGGTTAAGACCAAATACACCTACCCTGATTCGGACTCCCATAGACACATAGTCATACTACCAATGGGATTCCGAGGGGTCTATCCAGAGCGAAACTGTTTCCGTACCATCTGTAAACAGAACCTCATATTACACTTGCATGAGTATCCAATACCCAAATATAAGAGAACTATGCAGTTACGCTTCCATAACACACACAAATGTAATACTAGCCTATTCCGTATTATCGATGTCCAGTCTCGATAATACTACGACTAGGGATATTTAATGATTAAACCTTACGTGGATTAATACTGTCTCATATCTTATTAATATGGTACTAATCATATGGACTTCTATCATTTATATATCTCGGTAATCCAATTACAAATGATAAAAGAGCAATTTCCTTTGTCACACAGTTAATTTGTACAACAACACCATGTTCTATACAAATAGTGATGTTATGGGTCATAATTGTCCAACACTGATACCATTGTTAATTCCCTAGGAACAATTCCAAGATCAATTAAGCATAAAATATGTGTGAATACGAAAAGTAATGTAGCGGAAAATACTTACAATGCTCGGTTGAGTGGATGTAGAGATAACAAAAAAAATTTGCTCTTTTGAAGTGCTCCAAACTCCTCTTTGATGATGGTGTGTTGAGCTCCAAGCCTTCAAGTTTGATTCCAAACTCAATGGGAAAGTTTCCCTAACACCTTTGAATGACTCATTTGTAGTGCTAGCTTGAAGAAAAAATTGCAACAATTTTCTTCTTGGTGAATAGGGCTCACGACAATGAAGGGTTTTTGTGAGAGAGAGAGAGTTGTTTTTGTTAAGTGTAAAAGGTGTGAATGATTTTCCAAAAATCAAAACATATACCAAAATCAAAGTTTGGTAAAAGTCTTTCACCTTTTTCTAAGTTGAGTGTTTTACAAGACATCACCAAATACCAAATTCCATCACCATAAAGGTAAGTAAAGTGAAAGTGACGTGACTTGTGGTGGCCCCACTTGATTCAAAATCCGAGTGGGCCCGCAAACACATTCCGGGCTCGGGTTCGTTAATTCCGAATTAACGAATTTTCCGTTGCGACTTAATTAAATCAAATTTAATTAAATAATTATGCCTAGAAAAATTACTATTAAAGTCGCTCGCAAATGAATTCTAAATTAATTCGTTCGCCCGAATTAAAATCCAATTTTAATTCCGTTATAAAATCTAATTTCATTTAATATATCGAATATTTTAATTTTATCGATTAATTTCAAATTAATCGTTCTCTCTCTCTTAATTGAATTTTATCACAATAAATTATTGTCGTAATTAATCCTAGATTAATTTTCTCTCTCTTCTAATTAATCCCAAATTAATTATGTTCGAGTCAAACGTCATCGGTGAATCTTCAGGAAGCGACCCATGAGATCTCTGGATATGTTGGCAGAAAATCCGGTCGTCAGACTATCCGAACACGTGCGTACCCAGTACCACGTTTTTACCGATTTACAAGACATGGTTGGCTTCTATCAAAGCGCCGTGCCTACCTAATTCTCCAGAAATATTCTTTAAGAAATATATAATCTATATCAGGCGTAGTAAATGTAGTATTGCGTATTGCGATCCAGTATCGATATCACATGCTAGGCCTAGGGCTGGAATTGTGTCTGCCCCGTACGAATCATATATTGGATCTCTGGTAACTAGCATCTATAATCGGATAATCATGACTTAGTCATATTATCCCGATGACTGCACTACATAAGAGTACCAGTTCTGTATCTTACGTGATCATCATCTCCATATGACTGAAGTGATACTTCCATCTTGACATCACACCCAATACACTACGATTCTCAGTATACCCAGAAGAGGCGTACACAGAACCTGTTAAACTAATCATATGGAGAACTATGATGTTAGGCTTCCATAACACGCACAAGTGTAATACTAGTTTATTCTACATTATCGATGTCCAGTCTCGATAATACTACGACTAGGGATATTTAATGATTAAACCTTCCGTGGATTAATATTGTCTCATATCTTATTAATCTGGTACTAATCATATGGACTTTTATCATTTATATATCCCGATAATCCAATTACAAATGATAAAAGAGCAATTTCCTTTGTCACATAGTTTATTTGTACAACAACACCATGTTATGTACAAACAGTGATGCTATGGGTCATAATTGTCCAACACTCCCTCCAATCTACAAGCTTTTCTCGAACTCAGCAAGCTCTTCCACGTTCCAAAGAGCCACCCAAGTGTGAGGCCTCCAAAGATGCACACACCAAAGCCAAAACTCAACGACAAGACTACGCCTTGAGTGCACGGGTATTTTGCCCTTGGTGCTAGCCTAGGCAAATACCTCAAAACTTTTAACTCGATGTTCCTCTAGTCAATTAGACTTAAGGATCCTCAAAATCGGTGGCTTACTCTTAAACTTTAGAGTTGCTCACTTATATAAACCCAATATATGAAAGGTTTGGTGTAGAAAATTTGTAAAGAATTCTTTGGGTTTATATAGTGCTCCAAAGACAACAAAATTAATTAAGAATCTGATGTGGGATAAAAGTTAATTTGATCTTAGCCATTGGATCTTAATTTAGTGGTTTAATCAGATTATAAAACCCTAATAAGAGTTTGGGCCGAATTGGAATTCAAAACAAATATAATTTTTTTTACTATTCACGTGAATAGTAATTTTTTTTAATTCCAATTCCCAAAGTGCCCCTATCATCAATCAACAATCCCTAAGCCATTATGGAACCTCATAAATGATTTTTCAATAATTAAACACATTGAACCATTTATGAACAATTCCTACAGCAATCATATATGCTATTATATTTGTACTGTGCACTGTTAACCATTGATTTCGACTTTGTTGTGTGTGACCTTTTGGGTTCCCCTCAAGTTGGACATGAAATGAATCGTGATAATTTAATCGAACATAAATTATCCTTCGATCAGATGGTCTTTCGATTTCAATGACCAAGGTTGACATCTAGCAACATGACAAGGCCCCCAAATGAGAAAGAAAGATATATATACTCATTTTGTATGCGATTTACATATGATACGGTCCCTCGCCTCACTGTATCCCCACCTATTGACCTAGGGTACGGAAAGTGTCTACCCATATGGTCAAAGGTATGATGTTGATAGTGTCATGAATCGTTCTAACCTAAGAATCTCACATGATTCTTCCGCTGTGGCCACAGTCTCAAGCACTGATCACACATATCAACCTGCAAACTGGAATATTACTCTTATAAGAAAATATTATCCGAGAGAGTGGCGATTCTCTGTTGTATCTTTACAAACTTCATGTGTTTCAACAAATGACCCAATCATACCCTTATGAACGAATATTTTGAACCGGGGAAGGAGAATGTCAAAGTTATTTGATCCACACATAAGATTGTAAAGACCTCAAGTCAAAGGACTAGTCATATAATCGATACATGAAAGTTATCACAAACACATGGGATAAACACTCCATATGAAAAATTTCGGCGGTCAGTTCGATGGACATAAGCAACTCATGCATCCATGTGATACACCAAGCGGACGGATCTCCGCTAGTAGCCTATGAGATCGGCTACCCCACTTAAGGGCGGATCATATCATCATGCTAGTCTCTCCGCTTTGTGAACGCCCAGATTATTCACAAAACTATGACTAGGAACATTTAAGAGTAATGATTCACATAAGGCGTGGAAGCCATCGTCTTATTACTCCAAGGGCTTTATTACAGTGTTGATGATTTATATAAGTTATGTAAGACACGTATAATAAAGATTTCCATTTTATTAATTAATGAAAATATTACAAATACATGTACATATAGCACATCCACAATTTGGGTATAGGGCATATCCCTAACAATCTCCCACTTGCACTATAGCCAGCTAGTATGAATTTGGACACCATACTCTCGGGTGTGCCTACCATGCTTTTGTTGAGTCAGCCCATTAGTCAGAGAATCTGCAAGATTATCTTCTGTGGGTATTTTCTCTACAATAACTTCTTTTCTTTCAATAATCTCCCTGATGAGAAGAAATCGTCTGAGTACATGCTTGGATTTCTGGTGGGACCTTGGTTCCTTTGATTGAGAAATGGCGCCCGTGTTGTCATAGTACATTGTGACACCCTTCCTTATCGCGGGAAGCACTTCTAGCTCCGTGATGAACTTCTTTATCTAGACTGCTTCTTTAGCAGCCTCAGATGCTGTAATATACTCGGCTTCAGTGGTGGAGTCCGCTGTAGTTGACTGCTTTAAGCTTTTCCAACTGACAGCACCGCCATTCAAAGTAAACATATATCTTTTTTGCGATCTGCTGTCATCCCTATCGGTCTGAAAGCTCGCATCACAGTAATCAATGACTTTAATCTCATAACAATCTCCGTATGTCAAAAATACATCCTTAGTTCTTCTCAGATACTTGAGGATTATTTTGACAGCTGCCCAGTGTTGCTCACCAGGATTTGCCTGATACCTGCTCGTTATGCTAAGAGCATAAGAGACATCAGGTCTTGTACATAGGATGGCGTATACTTGAGGATTGTTATGACAGCTGCCCAGTGTTGCTCACCAGGATTTGCCTGATACCTGCTCGTTATGCTAAGAGCATAAGAGACATCAGGTCTTGTACATAGGATGGCGTACATGATCGATCCTATTGCTGAAGCATAAGGGATCCTACTCATACGCTCTCTATCTGAAGGAGTATGTGGACATTGCTCCTTAGATAATTTGATTCCATGACAAGTAGGTAAATTACCTCTTTTGGAATCTTTCATTTTGAATCTTTTCAAAACTTTATCTATGTACGTAGATTGAGAAAGTCCTAACAACCTCTTAGATCTATTACGGTAGATCTTAATGCCGAGGATGTAGGCTGCTTCTCCCAAATCTTTCATGGAGAAATTCTGAGATAACCATTGCTTGGTGGCTTGCATCATGGGAATATCATTACCGATAATTAATATGTCATCGACATATAATACAGGAAATACAACATCACTTCCACTACTTTTCCTGTAAACACAAGGCTCATCTACATTTTTAATGAAGTCAAATTCTTTGATTGTCTCATCAAATCGTATATTCCAACTTCTGGAGGCTTGCTTGAGTCCATAAATGGATCGTTTAAGCTTGCATACTTTATTATGATCATCCTTAGATGCAAACCCCTCAAGTTGTGTCATATAGACTGCCTCTACGAGGTTCCCATTAAGGAAAGTTGTTTTGACATCCATCTGCCAAATCTCATAATCAAAGTGTGCAGCTAGTGCCAGTAAAATTCGAATGGACTTTATCATTGCAACAGGCGATAAGGTTTCGTCATTGTCAATTCCTTTGATTTGTCTATAACCTTTCGCCACCAACCTAGCCTTATAGGTTTGGATGTTGTCTTCTGCATCAGTTTTACGCTTGTAAATTCACTTGCAGCCTATGGGTTTTATCCCTTCAGGTGCAACTACCAAGTCTCAGACTTGATTCTGATACATAGAGTCTATTTCGAATTTCATGGCCTCAAGCCACTTGACTGAATCAATATCACGCATTGGTTCGACATAACTGATGGAATCGTCATTATCAATGACCTGATCATGTTCCTCATCAATATGAGGACCATATCTTCAGGCTCATGTCTTTTTCCTACCAGACCTTCTGAGTTTATAACCTTGTGGTTGTTCTGTCGCTGCCCTTTTGAGGGGATTGGGGTTTAGTTCTATGTTAGTTTGTTCTTCTCGTACCTCTTCGAGGTCAAGTCTACTCCCACTAAATTTCTTGAGAAGGAATTCATTCTCTAGAAATTTAGCATTTCGTGAGACAAATGTTCTTTGTTCATTTGGGACGTAGAACATGTATGCTCTTGAGTTCAAGGCATATCCTACAAACTTACATAGTGAATTTTATGTCATCATGTCTAATAGGATTAGATCTCTCCTTCTTGTATTCATAGTGAATTTTATATTTTTATTGTTATAAAAAGTTTCCACTCATCAATTCGTATTTTGAAGATCAATTAGAATATATTGCTTAAATGGCTTGCTTTGGACCTTAATGAGTATATGTTCAATAGCATGGCCTGATAAAGAGTACTGTATTATTTTTTAAGGGAAGAAATGGGTTACAATGGAAGATGGAATCCAAAATTATTAGGGTTATGCTTCAATTAATTGTTTAAAAACCAAACTTGACAAATTTGCAATCAAATGTAATAATACACTACACATGCTCATCAATGAAATATAGCTTTCCACAATTATCCCTGTTACCTCCATGAATTGACTAATTAAAGTGCATAGTTTGGTAGCAGTTGCAACATTGATCTCTGATGTGATAACACTCTCACTCTCATCGCCACAACTCATCTGGGTCCCAACCTAATTACAATAGGGATTTTTGTTTTTAATTTTTAGTTAATGTAGAAGCCCCACATATTAAAACTGACTAGTACTCTTCACAAAATCAAGGGCTCTAGCTTCCTCCATATTTAATTCATGTATAATAGCTACCGAACTGTTTTGAGTTGTATTGATTTTGGAGGGGGCAATAAGGGAGTTCTTAAAATATATCTTTATTTAATTAAAAATATAAAAATCATATTATATACTTAAAAATAAAATTTCTTTATTCAAAGCCAAATTTTGAGTCAATTTTTTAGAATCGAGTCAGCCACTTATATGGACCGTACTCATAAGGACAGCCTCTACATCATATTTGTACGTTATAAGTTGTATGATTGTAAATCATCTAAGTAGAAGCTTCGTCCTCCTCATAAATTCAACTTAGCTGTTCTAAGCTGCAGATAGTAAAGCATATAGCGTTTTCAAGAGAATGTACTTCATATTTATGCAATTATTTCTTTGGCCATATTATTATTTTCATTTATTATCTTCTTATAAGCTAAACAGTTCAATCGTACCTGAATACGATTTCTTCTGTCTAGCATTGAAATTCATGAAATAGTGAAAATGACAGCATAGTTATTTCCATCTTAAACGAAATACTAACGGGAAATTTTCCGAAATAAATCATTACGTTTATATATATATAATAAATGACCCACTCAAATTAATTTTTTATCAATATTGACAAAGGAAGCGATTTTCTGAACAAAATACCATTTTTCTCTAAGATCCCCAAAGAAATACAGCTAGCACCACGCAACAAACTGCTGCTTGCTGTGTGTTCTTTGAGAGTTTTGGGGAAGAAGAATATTTGGTCAAAAATTTATTTTTTTGGTCACTATAGATAGAAAAATTGAGTTTAATTGTTTATAATATCAAGAAAACTTAATGGGTTATTTCTGGTTTGATGAGGAAATATGTTTTCCACGTCTCAATTCGTTTGAGTTCAAATTTTGTTGGTACTATTTATTTTTGCAATCTCGTTTGATTTGACGCACCGTTTATCCAGGTTCATGTATATTGTTTTTAACGGATAAGAATCTTTATATCCCTTGATTACTATTAGAAAATTATTGATAACGAAATTTATGTTACCTACCAAATGCGGCCAAAATCATTTCAATATATTGAGTATTGAATGAAGTAATTATTCCATATTTCTGATGTTCACAAGATGTAATACTTGAGTCTTGAATTAGAAGTTAAAGTTGTACCTCTTACATGTGAGCTGTTTCTAGTGGCGGAGCCACTTAGTGTCTAGTGGGGGCAATTAATTTTTAATTTTTTATTTATTTATTTTTTTTTTTATAATTATATATATATATATATATATATATATATATATAAAAATATATATTAAAAATCTAAAATTAAACAACACCTATAAATACATTATTTATTAATTTTTTGAGTTGTATTTTTTATATAATATGTAGGCACAAGCCCAAATTAGTTAAAAAAAATTTCAATACATTTTTGTATCAATCTTATTTCTTAAACATATCTAAAATAATTATATTTAATTTGTATGTGTATAGATAATTGACTATTTTTCATTTTAAATCCACTCATTTATGTGTTTTTCCATTTGCAAAAGAATCGGAATTCCATTACATTTAAATAAAAATAAAAATAAAAATAACTATATTTATACTTAGGTTTGATTATTGATCTTCTAATTTATTGATATATTGTAGTGATTCTTTTACTATACCGCATCGTGTATAGTTATTATGTGTAAAATATTCACATATTAATATAAATATAATTATTTTGTATATATTTATTTTTTATTTATAGTTATTCAAAGCACAAATATTGCGTTTTAGCACTAGGCTTTTAATAATTTAATTAAAAAAGTGATTAAATCTACAATAAATTAGCGAAAATTTAGTATATAATATACTACATAAACTTAAAATACATAATTTTAAAAATAATTTTTTACTTAAATTTTTAGGGTAAATTGGTATTTTTACAAAATATGGATAAAAATATAATTCTGAAAATTTTGATTTAATTTATAAGTTTAATACTATGAGCTATTTCATAATTTTCAAAAGTGTAAGGATCATCTTGTAATTTCAAAAAATATCTATGAATTCATTATATATTATTTTGATAAGAAAAAAATTTAACCCCCACTCACTGAAATTTCTGTTTCAGTAGATTTTGTGAAGCTGCAGTGCTAAAATTATTAATCCGTATATTAATGAATTGGTGGTGACAAGACTTGGTTTGGAATTTGAATCACTCATTTCAATTAAGGAAATGAATTATTAGCGTTTATGCCACGACAGAGAGGGATCATTTCTTATTGAATCAAGCCAACTTGTACGTTCATATTATCAATTGAAGATCGTTGTGTTGGATTTCCAGATTTGGTGGGAAAAACAAATTTTTAACTTCGATTAAACCAATCACCTAGAACTTAAAAGTGATGTGAAAAAAAAAACGTCTCCTCTGAAACGTTTTCAAAATGAATAATTCTTTTTTACTAACGTTCCGTTTGGTTGTAAAAGTATTTGTGATAAATAAATTCGGTATTTTTTAGTGTTTTGATGACATTGAAAAATAAAATCAACTAAAAAAAGATTTCAATCTTAGTAAAACTCATTAAGGGTTTTTAGATACCAACTTAGGAGATAAAATCTTGTAAATCAATTTCCCCAAAAACACGCCTCCTCTCTCTCTCACATGAAGAAACGTAGCTCCTCTCTCTCTCTCTCACACACATAGTAGCTTCTCTCTCTCTCGAGATCTCCATACTCTGTGTTTGAAACTCGACTCAGATTGTCACCTTTGAGTGGAGATTGAACTCGTTCAGAGCGTAATGAGACAACAAGTGCTAGAATTCTATGGTAAAAGCAGTGTTCTAAAATGTGCCTTCTAGGCGGCGCGTATAGGTTTGCGACCTATGATCACCACGCCTCATTCGTCGGAATGTGCAGCGTTTTTCGCCGATTCTAACAAATTTTCGCCGTCAAATTCATCGTCGAGTGCGCGCAAATTTAAAAATTAATGGTTTTTTTCCGGCTGAATTTCACACAAAAATTCTAACCATAACCTTAATTTTACAAAATTAACTATACAACTCGTCAATTTGGAAAAAATAAAACACAATTTAGAGCATAAACCATAATTTCAAAAATCTTGTTGCAAATATGTAGTGTGGTTGTCCCGACTACTTTAATCTAGGGGTGACAATTTGGGTTATGATTCGTTTATTCGTTCAATTTGATTCGCTTTAAAGCGATTACGGGTTTGAAAAAAATGGATTCGTTTAATAAATGGATCGATTTGATTCGATTCGTTTATTAAACGAATCGAATACAAATTTAAGCTCATCGATTCGTTTATTCGTTTAGGATTCGTTTTTTTTTTTTACTTGTTATTGTTATTTTTCAATAAAGATTCGAGAAATTATGACTAATTACTATAAAAAAAATAATATTATCGATATTTTGTGAGATATTTTTAGTAATATATTAATTACATATTTCATATGTATATATTTATGAAGAATTAATATAAATAAATTATGGTAAATTATGTTATTGAATAATATTATGACTAAACGAATATTCGTATTTGATTCGTTTAATAAACGAATCGAATACGAATCCATCATATTTTGATTCGATTCGTTTAGGATTCGATACAAATTCGATTCGTTGATTCGTTTTGTCACCCCTACTTTAATCTTTATATATCTTTAATTGGATACTTGATTTTCTTTTTGTAACTTATCTCATATCAAATAGGGATAATTATCCCACCAGTATTACAAAACTGGCTTTTCATGACGTGAAATTTATGATAATTTTAATAAAAATAGTCATTAAAAATAAAAGATGACGGTTCTTATAAAAACCGTCACCTTTTTTTTTATTATTTATGATGGTTTTTCCAAAGTAACCGTCATAATATTTTAAATATGAGAAATAATGACAATAATAAAACATAACCATCATTATTGATTTAGACATTTTATGCTGGTTTTTAAAAAACCGTCATAAATGTAAACGATAATGGTTATGAAACAAACCGTCGTTGTTTTTTAAATAAAAAGATGACGATTATTATATAATAATCGTCATCTTTTCCTTGTTATACATAAAAAACGTTAATTAATTTAAATACATATAATTAATTTAAATTTTGCTTTCACCGTTATAAATTTTACGTGTTAATATTTCTAGATATTAGAAATTGGATTCTCAAGATTGAACCACATGCTACAGATAATTTCAACAAAAAGAACTAATAATAATAATAATAATAATAATAATAATTACTTATTAATAATATTAGTTATAAATAATTAACGATATTTAGGTGCATTTTATAACAATAGTATCATAGCCTAGTGGTAGACTTAGATTGGGTTAGCCATTAGGTTGGGTGGGGCCCATGACAAGCCCCACAATATATATTTATAATACATCAAAAAAAATGACGATTCTTTTGTAAGAACAATGGACTTTTATGACAGTTTTGTGGTGATAACCGTCATAAAGAGTCCACTATATATGACGATTTTAATGAAATAATTGTCCTAAAATACACTTTGTATGACGGTTGTAAAACTGTCATAATAACTCAGGACTTTTTATGACCCGAGATTATATGATGGTTCGAAAAACGTCATAAAAAGCCCTTTAGAACCGTCATAAAATGTTTTTTTTTTTGTAATAGTGCACCATAACTCCTATTGATAAATACTGAGGAACTCTTATAGTTTTGATTCATTTCGAATTAATAAGAAAAATATGCAGCTTTTCGAAGTATCTTATCTTAGTATATTTTCTATTCTTTTATAACACCTTAACAGCACTATCTACTTCTATTTAAGTTTTTCAGACAATAAAAACCGAATGCATTATAAAACGAGATCATTGGCTTGAAGCCAAATCATAATGATGATCATATATGATCAAGGAATATGATTCTTCTTTCACGATGAACAGAGCCAGGATCAAAGCCATCGAAATTAGATCATGATTGATCAAAGCCATCAAATCAGTTCATGATGATCATTGTAGAATATAATATGATCAAATAACATAGAATTGTTTTACTGACCAAATTGTGTCGACTATGATAAACAACTAATTTCATGATGATCAAATAAGGAACGAAATCCGAACATTAATCATGATCAATATAACCAATTCACCCAAGTATATAGTATTTGATTATGTGTGAGCCAACTAAATGATGATTATGATATCTCATCATTGTCGTATTAAGGCCTGAGGCCAATTCACATAATTTCATCAAAATCGGCTGAAAGCCGAATCATCAATCATCTTTGAATGGCTTTTGAAGCCGAATCATTTTAATATGGTCATATACATGGAGTTTGATTCACATATATCTGAAGTCAATTGAGATCCGAATCATCTATTGTAAATTAGGTCTGAAGCCAATTCAAATCCGTAAGTAGATTTGGAAATATTTATATTTGTTGATGATGAACACAAAAGACAGTTTGTTGATCAGTCTTTTGACATGGTGACATGTCTCTTTGCGCTGCTTGATGATGATGATCTCGTGATATAGCCTTTTTATTAGGTTTGATGAGTATGCCATTTGTGGAGTCATCACGACCATGCGCCAAAGCCGAATGTGTATGGATTTGAATGGCTTTGATGATTATATCATTGGCTCTTTAAACTAAAAAAGCATAATTATGTGGTTGTTTAATTAGAACCTGTAATTTTATTTCAAAACTTGAAGTTCTGAATTTCAAATTCAAAATTTGAACCTGTAGATGCAATTCAGAACTTAAAATTCTAAATTTTAATCTTAAGATTAGAACCTTTAGTTCTATTTCAAGATGTTGTGTTTTGATTATTAGTTTAATAATACCTTAATTGTTCTTATTAGTATGCTATGTGGTTGTCATTAAGTTGGACCCTCCACATCAGAAAAGAAATACAATGTTTTTATTTCCCGTTTATTTTTATTTTATTTTTCCATGATTATGACAAGATATATGAGATCAATTAGAACTTGCAGTTCTAAAGATTAACCTCATTAATTAAAATTTTAGATTAGAACCTAAAGTTCTAAATTTACGTTACAATTAAAGAACTTGAAGTTCTAACCTCAACCAATTAGACTTTAGATCTTCAGTTTTAAAATCTGTCATAGAACTTGTAGTTCTGAATACAATATAATATTTATGAACTTGAAGTTCTAAATATATGCATGATATTCTTTTTACATCGTAATTATTTTTGTATAATATATTTATCATTATGACTCTTATATTTCTTTTTATATTTACATGAGTATGGTGATGGGATTTTTATGCCCGACAAGCAAATGTGTTCGAAACATGATTGATTAATAAATTTATGATTCGATTTTATTTCATGTATGCATTTTGATTTGCTTTATAAAATTCATGAAAATTCTGTGATTATTTATGTAGCTTTAAATTAAACACATATGTATATGTAAAATGTTACATACATATATGCATGGATAAAATTTAAAGAGTCATAATCAAAATTTGTCCATTACTATGATTTGAAGTTGGGAATCTTCAAATCCAAAGTCATAAATACAGTTCATTCCATTATGAATGGTATAGTTCTATCCAGACTATATTATGTAGAGACATAAAAATGAATGTATTTTATATAATAAGATTATATTAGACAAGACTAGATAAAATTGAAAAGTTCTAATAATTTGCGTTAAATAAAGAACATCAATTTTATCATAATGATGGTCATATATGTGATGATCTTAATTCATTGTATTTAGCAGACTCCTATATCATATTAATTTATTCATTAATTTACTCTGTATGGCTTTGTATTTATTACATTTCATAAACCATGTATTTTGGGAATGAGTTGAATGAATAGCTGGGAATGATAACCTCATACAATGATATCCGTTCATAAAATTCCTCTGTTTGTTAGTTCATGACCTGAACAATTAGCGCGCAAATTCATAAAAGTTATGAATTAATTGTTCACTTGAGAACTAATGGAAGTCAATGATAAAGATGTAATTGGAGAAGTTAACGAATTTTTTATACCTAGCTCCTTTACAAATATGTTATGGAGGATCATTGCATAGGTAATGACTATATCAATGGACAAATACTTTGAGTAATTAATTCTATAATTGTGAGAGTGCAATTCTGGGTATTTAGTGGAGTTACTCCAGAATTAATAATTTCGTTTGATTAATAAAAGAGTTTATAATTAATCGACGGAATTATTGGAGCATAGAATTATAGGTCCATCGGTCCCCTCGTCGTCTTCTATCACTGTTCGAACGATTATAATTGTGAAGAAAAATAGTTGTGAATTATATTGTTGATGGTGATTTCAGGTCATATAATATTTAAGCAGCGCGCCAGGGGTAGAAGGGTAATTCCCTTCTTAAGCATTAATGCCGACCCGACCACATTCAAACCGACCACATGCAAACCGAGCATAACACATACGGGAAAACAAAGCCTTCTACCCTACAAGATAAGATGATAAGTAATCCTATTTTCATGGGGTAAACTGATAAGTCAACATCCTAATGTGATAAAGGAAGTAAATGTAGTTTTGACTAGGATTCTTTATGGGAAAAGGAAATTATTTCAACTAGGAAATTCTTGTACAAATAGGAGTATGATTTCTTCACTATTATAAATAGGAGGGTAGAGTGAGTGTAGAAGCATAAGTTGAAGGCATCATAAAAAATTAGTGATCAGAATCATCAAGCTCTGATTTGTAAAAACAAAGAAGAGACCCGAGGAGTGTATTCGAGTAATAAAAAGTACCACCCTGTTCTTGTCCGTGGACGTAGGTCGGATCCCAAAATCCACCGAACCACGTTAAATCACCTTGTCTGATTGGCGTATTTTCTGGCTTTCCGCTAAGTTTGTTTTTGGTTCCCCATAACCAAACAAATTCACAGTTGGAGGAGGATTCCCTCGGAGGTGATATTCCTGTATTACCCTGAGACCAAAATCCACCGTCAACAGTTGGCGCCGTCTGTGGGGAACTTCACAAAAAGCAGTCCACGTGATAAGACAAATGGCGGAAGGCGGAAATCACCAATCAGGAGGTCCGGCAATGGACTGGATGAAAAAGATGGAAGATAGCATGAGGTCTATGATAGATCGACTAGAAAGAATGGAAGGAGCAAACAAACCTGAATCCGGGGCCGACCAGAAGAGGAAAGAGAGGGAAAAAGGGAAAAGAGTAGTAGATATAAGCGAAGACGAGGGACCCAGAAAGAGAGGCCCTTATGGGATAAGATCTGAAGTAGTAGGAAGAGAGCCACGATCAGAAGACACATGGGAAAAAGAAGAGGAGGAACAATCACCCGACCCCTCCTCCAACAGTTTTCACAACTCCGAGAGGGAGGATAGAAAGTACAACGAAGACGTACAGGAGACCTCCGAGCTTAAGGAACACCGCGCCCGGAACGACAGGAGAACAGAAGGACACAGAAGGCGACACGGGAGCACAGCCCGTGAAATAAAATCTTGGCTGAGAAAAGAGATGACCAGATGGGAAGAAGGCCTCAAGATCGGCGCGGGAGACACCCGAGGCGAGGAAGAGGGGTCTCCCCTTACAGAAGAGATAAGGTCAGCACAGTTCCCGAAGAGATTTAACATGCCGACCATGGCACCATACAAAGGCCACTCCGACCCAAAATCCCACATTGAGAATTTTGTCCTCCTGATGGAAGTACATGGGGTAACGGGCGACGCCGTATGCAAAGTATTTCCCTTAACTTTAGGTGGACCTGCCATCCTATGGTATAGAAGTCTGGCCCCGGGGAGCATCCAGAGCTTCTCCCAGCTTAAGAAATCGTTTATCCGACACTTCAAAGGAGCCTGCACCCCTAAAAAAACAATAGGAGAACTAAGGCTCATGAAACAGGGGGATGATGAGCCCCTGAGGAATTTTATTGAAAGGTACCACAATTTGGTACTCGAGGTCGGAGCGTACGAGTCATCGGAAGCGCTAGAAAGTCTCAAGGGAGGTCTGAAGGTCGGGAAGTTGTGGACTCACCTGAGGATTCAAGACGTATCGGATTATGCCACTGCCTTGTAGTTGGCCAGGAAGTTTATCTTAATAGAGGAGGAGAAAAAGATTGTCCGTGGAATAGACACCCGAAAGGCTAAGATACTCAGGTCAGACAATCAGTGGGATTCGATCAGAAATTTGAGGAGACCAATCCCGGAGCAGAAGAAACTCAGACTGACACCTCCGAGTAGTCATGCTCAAGAGATAAAGTCACAAGTCCAAGTCAACCGTGTCGCGGGGAGGACATTATACACCCCCCTGAACAAACCTATAGCCCAGATAGTTCAGGAAATCCAGAATAAATGTATGTTGGCCGAGCCTAATTTGAGGAGGTTCCCTATTGATGAGGGAAATAGTAGGGCTTACTGTATCTACCATAACGTAAAGGGACATACCACGAATGGGTGCAGAGACCTGCGTGAGCAGGTGGAAGACTTGGTGAAAGAAGGCTATCTCAGTGAGTACATAGACCATTCGGTTTTTGAGGATGACCAAGTTGATAGCGAAAGTCATCCGGTCGGATGCGTGGAATGCTGAGATGCAGAGAGGACGTATTAAGAAAAGCCTTACTTGTAATGACCCTTGTAGAGTTGCAAGAAAGACAACGGATCCCAAAAATGTGAGTAAAACTTCTTCTGTCTTAGGCTGACATTTATTTATGCTTGTTTGTTGTGGCCCACACAATGATTTTGATATTTGTTTTACGGCTCGGGTCTGCTCCTGTACTGCCGAGTCCGTTTTGTTGATATTTGTTTTACGGCTCGGGTCTGCTCTTGTACCGCCGAGTCCGTTTTGTTGATATATGTTTTACGGCTCGGGTCTGCTCTTGTACCGCCGAGTCCGTTTTGTTGATATTTGTTTTACGGCTCGGGCCTGCTCTTGTACCGCCGAGACCGATATTTCTTTCCGACTCGGGTCTGCTCTTGTACCGCCGAGATCGATGTTTCTTTCCGGCTCGGGTCTGCTCTTGTACCGCCGAGACCGATGTTTCCTTACGGCTCGGGTCTGCTCTTGTACCGCCGAGACCGATATTTCTTTACGGCTCGGGTCTGCTCTTGTACCGCCGAGACCGATATTTCTTTCCGACTCGGGTCTGCTCTTGTACCGCCGAGATCGATGTTTCTTTCCGGCTCGGGTCTGCTCTTGTACCGCCGAGACCGATGTTTCTTTTCGGCTCGGGGCTGGATTTCGTTCCGCCGAGGCCACTTGTTTATTTGGCTCGGGGCTGGATTTCGTTCCTCCGAGGCCGCTTGGTTTTTCAGCTCGGGGTCGGGTTACATCCCACCGAGTCGGTCCTCTTCGGACTGGGGACGTAACATTCCCCCAGATCCAAGTGCCTATCTTCATTCGGGGTCGGGTTACGTCCCACCGAGTCTACCTCTTCGGACTGGGGACGTAACATTCCCCCAGATCCAAGTGCCTATCTTCGCTCGGGGTCGGGTTACGTCCCACCGAGTCTACCTCTTCGGACTGGGGACGTAACATTCCCCCAGATCCAAGTGCCTATCTTCGCTCGGGGTCGGGTTACGTCCCACCGAGTCTACCTCTTCGGACTGGGGACGTAACATTCCCCCAGGTCCAAGTGTCTTTCTCAGATCGGGGTCGGGTTACGTCCCACCGAGTCAGCTTCTTTGGATTGGGGATGTAACATTCCCTCAGAACCCAAGTCTTTCACTCAGCTCGGGGTCGGGTTACGTCCCACCGAGTCGGTCTTCTTTGGACTGGGGACGTAACATTCCCCCAGATCCAAGTGCCTATCTTCGCTCGGGGTCGGGGTACGTCCCACTGAGTCAGCCCTTCGGACTGGGGACGTAACATCCCCCAGGTCTGAGCATCTCTCAAAGCTCGAGACAGGATCACATGCCACCGAGCACATCATTGTTAGCTCAGAGGCAAAATTTTTCCTCACAATCGAGATTGAATCAGTCAGGGGCCTGGACCTCCAAATCTTTGGAACAGATATTACATAGGAGGAGTCATTTTTTAGTTTGGACAACAAAAGGAACTTCATCTCCTGATGGGACGACCGAAGTAAACAATTGGCCATAAGGTGGAGAATCATTCTGAATGGGATCAGCATCTCCAATAACCGAGGACATGAATATAGAAACAGAAGACTTGGTTAATGGCGAAGACAGTTTCTTTGTGATTTCTGGAGCGACCATTAGCAAGGCGATCAACACACCATCTTTATATAGTTCCCGGCACCAACTTGTATACTCGTTGAAACCGAGAACTAGGGGACAGATGTTGATGGTGATTTCAGGTCATATAATATTTAAGCAGCGCGCCAGGGGTAGAAGGGTAATTCCCTTTTTAAGCATTAATGCCGACCCGACCACATTCAAACCGACCACATGCAAACCGAGCATAACACATACGGGAAAACAAAGCCTTCTACCCTACAAGATAAGATGATAAGTAATCCTATTTTCATGGGGTAAACTGATAAGTCAACATCCTAATGTGATAAAGGAAGTAAATGTAGTTTTGACTAGGATTCTTTATGGGAAAAGGAAATTATTTCAACTAGGAAATTCTTGTACAAATAGGAGTATGATTTCTTCACTATTATAAATAGGAGGGTAGAGTGAGTGTAGAAGCATAAGTTGAAGGCATCATAAAAAATTAGTGATCAGAATCATCAAGCTCTGATTTGTAAAAACAAAGAAGAGACCCGAGGAGTGTATTCGAGTAATAAAAAGTACCACCCTGTTCTTGTCCGTGGACGTAGGTCGGATCCCAAAATCCACCGAACCACGTTAAATCACCTTGTCTGATTGGCGTATTTTCTGGCTTTCCGCTAAGTTTGTTTTTGGTTCCCCATAACCAAACAAATTCACAGTTGGAGGAGGATTCCCTCGGAGGTGATATTCTTGTATTACCCTGAGACCAAAATCCACCGTCAACATATATAAAATAATTATGAATTATTTTACACTCTAATTATTCCATATAACTCTTGTTTGGAAATTATGACAAAAGTTGTCATAATATATTTATCAATAGATAATGTATCTATTTATTATATTATGAAAATTAATATTTAATTAATTTGATTAATTAAATTTTAATTTAATGAGATAATATTTTCAAAATTTAAAAACTTTGAAAATTATTTTTTTAATGAATTATCTTTGATAATTTATAGGATAAATATTAAAGGATTTTATTTTGATTTTTTGAAAATCAAAATTAATAATATCCTTGATGGATTTGCTTGATAACAATTGGATTTTGATCAAAAGTTGATCAAGAGAAACAAATCCTTTTTAAAATGAAAAAGTGAGCTGTGTTGGATTTAATTTAAATCACTTTTTGATCATTAAAAAAAAAAAAAAGCAACAACAACAATAAAAAACGTTGGTGGTGCTGGAAAAAGAAAATAAAAGGAAAAAGTTTTCTTTTATTTTTCTAAGTTTGGTTTTGAGAAAATAAAAAAGAAAATAGCATCCAGGATTCGTCTCATGTGCCGAGTACACGAATCCTTCAATAAATTAGAGTGTTCTTCATAATTATTTTCACGCCCACACGTGACGTTGGAGGTGAGGAGATAAGTCGAGGAAGATCGTGGTTCAAAGAATCGTGATTTATAGAGATCCAGATCTACAGGTTTATTTCTGATTTAAGTTCTAAATATTTATGTTATTAATGTACTAGAAAAATACGGATCCGGTTTTTATTGTCATGTAAAAATAAATTTTTTCTTGTTATTGAACATGATTTCCGCTGCGCGTGAACTCTGAAAACCAAGAAATAACATCATGAACGCTCGTATTTATTCCAGTATATTTATAAGAATGATTTATTGTAAATCAATTTTATATGTATGTAAAAGAGTAGGCTATGTATTTTTTTTTAATTATCATGTGATGATGAATATATGGATATTAACCGTTAATTGTATGGTTGACTTTGGGTTAGGATTTTAATTTTTTGTTTTATATATTTGATATGTAAACCCAAAAAATTAAATGGGTATTTCTTTCTATAATTGTAAAATATTTGTAATTGTTCGAAATCAATATCAAGCCAAAGAGACAATGGACGAAGACAATATTTTACACAAAATATAATTATTTTTCCTAATTTTTTTATTACTGCACTGTGCAGGAGTGAGATTGTTGCACAGTGCACTGCTGCATGAGCAGCAGCCTCGTTGCTGCACATATGTGCAGTAGGGGACTGTTGCAAAAGCAGCAGGGAGACTACTGCACATGCAGCAGTCTCGCTGCTGCTGGGCAGCAGCCAGTCGCACAGTGAGGCAGTGAGACTGCCCACTGTGCGGCATATATAATAAAAAAATTGGTGAAAGTCACTTGGAAATTTAATTATATTTTTTCCAAATTTGAGATTAATGTAATTTTATTTTTGGTTATCTATAATTTTAGAAATACCCAAATTGTCAACTCGGTTAATATCCAAATTTATTTATTTTATGTGAATGCATATTTTAAATGTCATATAGAATTAGCACAATGCCCACTCTTTCATTATAACATGCCATACATACACGTGCATTTTCATAAATTTATTTATGATAGTACATAGTTTATAATTTGATTAAAAGCTATTTTAGAATTTTTATCGATTAGTCGATTAAATGAAATTTGTGAATTAATTTTAAATCGTTAAACTTTGTAATGTCACAAAATTTAGTTCTAAGCATTTATAATAAATTGTTTATCATGAATAACTTAGATGTTTCATAATGAATTTAAGTTTTATTAGTAAAGCGGGTAATTTTATTATGAAACAATTAACTTGATAATTGAAGACCTTTAATATTGATTTCTTGGTCTTTTTCCGCTAAGTTTTCAAAACATTAGATGTTTTACATATAAAATCACTAAACTTAAAATAATGAGTGAGTGCGGGTAATTTATCAAAACGTTATTTGGTCTCCACCGTTAGTGCAACATCGTGAAATCTAAGTGGGGCTTCGTGATGACTTTAGTTTCATCCTCATGTTGGACAATTATGACCCATAGCATCACTATTTGTAAAAGACATTGTGGTTTTTGTACAAATTAACTATGTGACAAAGGAAATTGATATTTTATCATTTTGTAATTAGATTACTTGAATATATATGATAAAAGTCCTTATGATTAGTTCCGGATTAATAAGATATGAGACAGTATCAATCCACATAAGGTTTAATCATTAAATATCCATAGTCGTAGTATTATCAAGACTGGACATTGATAATGCGGAATAGACTAGTATTGCACTTCTGCGCGTTATGGAAGTGTAACGTCATAGTTCTCATATATTTAGGTATTGGATACTCATGCAAGTGTAATATGAGGTTCTGTTTACCGATGGTATGGAAACAGCTTCGCTCTGGATAGACCCCTCGGAATCCCATTGGTAGTATGACTATGTGACTTCAGTCATATGGAGATGATGATCACGTAGGGATACATAACTAGTACTCTAATATGTTGCAACTATCGGGATAATATGACAAGTTCATGATTATCCGATTAAAGAGACTAGTTGCTAGTGATCCGATATATGTTTCGTACGGGGCAGATACAATTCCAGCCCCAGGCCTAGCATGTGATATCCGATATTGGATCTTAATATGCAATACTTAATATACTATGCCTGGTATAGATTATGTATTCCTTAAAAGAATATTTCTGGAGAATTGGGTAGGCATGGTGCTTTGCTAGAAGCCAACCATGTCTTGTAAATCGGTAAGAACGTGGTACGAGGTACGCAAGTATTCAGATAGTCCGACGACCATATTTACTGCCAACATATCCAGGAATCTCATGGGTCGCTTCCCAAAGATTCACCGATGACGTTTGACTCGAACAGAATTAATCTATGATTAATTATAAGAGAGAGAAAATTAATTTGGGATTAATTACGGTAAGAATTTATCTGGGATAAAATTCGATTAGAATATAGAGAACGATTAATTTGGAATTAATCGATTAAATAATATATTCGATATATTAATTGAAATTAGATTTCAATGCGGAATTAAAATTATATTTTAAATCGGGGAAACGAATTAATTTAGAATTGATTCGTAAGCGACTTTAATTATAATGTCGCAACGGCAAATTCGTTAATTCGAAATTAAATGAGCTCTGGCCTGAGCGAAGTTGCGTGTTAGATTGTTCGACTTAAATTCGGAATTTACAAGTGGTGGGACCCACTTGACTTACATCAACTAGTTTGACTAGTGATGGAAGTGGTTAAGGTTGAGTGTAAATCTTGGATTGCTTGTTTTTCACTCAACCAAAGTCTAACACATTTTGTCATTTTGGAATGACATATACCAACTTGATTTTTGGTAAATGGTAATTGATTTTTTGAAAATCAAATACATAACACAAAAACAAAATTCTCTCCCTCATCTTCACAAAGTCGAGAGCCTCCTTTCTCCACTTAGAAATTTTGTTTCAAAATTTCTTCAAGCTAGCACTATCAATGAGTCATTCAAGGTGTTAGGGAAACCAATCCTAGAGTTTGGAACACAAAGAAAGGACTTGGAGCTTTTCATCAACATCAAAAATTTTGAACTTCATACTTCCATCTAATCCGCTCAATGTAAGTTTTTCCGCAACATCTTTGAGTATTCACAAACATATCATGATTAGAGATCCTTGGCATGTTCTAGGAACACTATCAATGGTATCAAGAGCTTTTTCTAAGCATGAAATGAGTTTAGGGTTTATATACTTTAATTTGGGGTTTTTATGTTTTGAGCATGATTTCTTCAAATTGGTTGTTTGGTTGAGCTTGGATGATGATGAATTAGATTTATACATCTTAGGAATTGAGAAAATGAATTGGATAAAATTTTCCCTAAATTCCTAGCCTTGGCCGAAACTATGACCCTAGTGTATCATGGTGATTTTTTTTATTTTAGATCATTGGATGTGTTTAAAGCATGAGATAAATTGATTGTTGATTTAATTGGATTGAAATCAAATTGATTGAAATTTTGTGCCATATTTCTGTGACTATAAGAAGCATGTATAGATTGATTTTGCTTCAATTTGTGTTGGACATGAGTTGGTTAAATTAAAGCATGATTAATTAGTTTAATTGGTGTTTTGGAAATATTGGTTTAACTAATTAATTATGGCTATTACACTTTAATCAAAATTAATGTGATATTTGGAATTTTGTATTAATTAAAATTAGTCTTTAATTTTGAATTGGGCTAATATTGTTGTATTTGGGCTTAATGGGCTTGGTTGGGCCAAGCTTGGTTTAGGACAATTGGATTGGATCCAAATTGGGCCTAAAACCATTCCATAAAATTCAAATATACTAATTGGGCCTTTAAATAATTTAATTGGGCCTAATGGGCCTAAATTGATTTTTGGCAAATAGGGTGATTCCTAAATTGGGCCTTGGCATTTAGGTTTGATCCATATTGGCCAAAGCCCATGCCTTAAGAATTAATTAAAAGCCCATTGGACTTTAATTAAATTGACATTGAATGTTAATTGGGCCTTTGAGACCCATTAAGATTGGATTTAGAATCTAAGTCTAAAAGGTGCTAAAAGAAGTGTAATTATTTAATTTGGAATTAAATTAGAATTAGTATTGAATACAAATTAAATTGGATTTAAAATTGTAGTTCGATATAATTCAAGAATACGCACTTTGAGTACTTATTCTTAAACGAGTTGGACTCGCGCAAATCAAATCGTTGTTTGAACATTGGATGATCATTAATTCAAAGATTAATTAATTGGATTAGATTGATTGAATAACATGTTTTGTGTGAATACATGGATGTATTGTATGAATAATGTATATCGGATGGATATTAGAAGGGTGATGGAAATTTTGGAAATTGTTGTAATAAATTTAGAATTTATTAAATTGGACCCGTGTGTCCAGCCTTTTATCTCTTGACTTTTTGTATTTCTCTTCTCACCAATTCCCCTCAATGTTAATAAGGTTTCTTTATTGTATTATGTAATTGGGTATTAATGAGGTTTCTTTATTGTATTATGTAATTGGGTAGAAGTTAGAATAGTGCTAGCGGGGGAGAGGAAAATAGAGAGATTTGTTCTAGGAACAATTTGTTAAATATCCATCTGCATATCGTTATTATTTATTTCGTGCCTTATTATGCTTTTAGAATGCATGCTTAAGGGTGTATTATTTATTTCCTTCCATTGAGTGGTTCTCTCTCAAGATCCAAGATTGGCATTGGTTTGTTGGCCAAAGTCAAGATCAATGTCCATCGCGGATGTGTTGGAACCACAAAAGCTTTGTTCCATATCGCATGTCTTGGGCGGTTGTGACTTGTTGGTCAAAGTCAAGGTCACTTCTAGTTCATCGACGTGGATTACGAAGCTTTCCCACTGTCAATGGGTCCTGCTTAACTGGAATCATTAAGCTTGTTGAGCCAAAACCAAGGCTTAGTTGATTCAGAGGAAAATGTTAGGAAATATATTGGATATATTGACATATATATTGTATATATGTTTCGGACTTGGAGGTCCACCTACCGGATCTAGGAATTGGATGAGATCCAATTGATCTTAGAGATCTACCTAGTTAAGTTTCATACAGCTTGTTGGCCAAAGTCAAGGTTGTGTGTTATTTAACGGGATCCTAGCCCACTAGGAAACTAAGTTTCCCGAGTACTCAACAGAGGGTTAGAGGCTCGCCGAAAAATAGTGGGAGGCCAGTATTGAATTTGCAATTTTGTTCAAATACTTGCCAAATACGCGTTTTCAAATTATTTTCGTCATTTTATATATTTATATTAGTTAGACTAATATTTTATTATTTTTTTGTAACAGTTGGACTGTACCCAAAATCGTTAATTGAATAGTTAGACTATTGCAATTAAGATGGCTGGAAAGGTCAATGTTATGGACATTATCATGGGCGAAAATGTCTTTAATGGTGCGAACTTTCCTGACTGGGATATGAACCTCAGGATTGTCCTAGGGGCTGAGAGATTGCTCAATACGATAGAGAGACCTCTTGGGCCTAAGCCCGGAATTGAGCAGCTGCTTGAGCTTGAGCTTTGGAAGACTCACAGTGATGACAACTCAACTGCTCAATCCGTCATGCATGCTGCAATGACCCTACAATTTCATCATCAAAATAAGGGATTGGATCCCTACGAAATGATGTTGAAATTGAGGGACCTTCACCGATCTAACCTTAGATCGCAGAGGTACGAATTGCAGAAGAAGCTCTTTCGCTCTTGCATGTCAGAGGGTACATCTGTTGAGCACCATGTATCGCAGATGATTGCTGACATCGAACAGTTGGGAAAGCTATGCATAGTCTTCGAGGCTGAGACTTCCATAGATTTGATCTTACAGTCTATTCCTGACAGTTGGAACGGGTTCATCATGAACTACAATATGATGAACCAAGAAAATACTCTTGGAAAGATGATGACAATGCTGAAAGAGGCAGAAAATGAGCTTTTGAAGGGCAAGAAGTGCGAGGCGCACTTCGCTTCAACATCTCAAAATGCCAAGGCTTGGTCGAAGGCTTCTGGAGGTGTGAAGAAGAAGAAAAAGAGAAAGGGCAAGGCCAAATCATCAAAGTCTTCTGGGAAGGCAAAAGATAAATCCCAAGATGTCTGCCTACAGTGTGGAAAACAGGACCATTGGAAGCGTGACTGCCGTGAGTACAAGGCACACATGAAGGAAGTGAAAGCGGGCAAGGCACCGACTTCAGGTATGTTTGTTATTGAAATAAACATGTCTACTTCTAGTTTTAAAAATTGCATTTTTGATTCTGGTTGTGGTACTCATATATTTACTGATGTGTAGGATATGCAGATTAGCAGGAGACTGGCTTCAAGAGAGATCGACCTTCGAGTTGGAAATGGGACTAGAGTCGCCGTTTTGGCTGTTGGGACCTACATTTTGGAACTGCCCTCGGGGCATGTACTTAATTTATCAGACTACTATTATGTACATAGTTTGACTAGAAACATTATATCTATATATTGTTTAACCCAATGTGGGTATATTTTTGTATTCAGAAACACCGATGTAGGCACTGCATTTTTGCATATAAATCCCGATGATGATTCTCATTTGGAGGCACTACCTTTTAAGTCGCGGAAGCCGCGGGAAACGGACGTCGGAAGGGAAAAGATGGAAATCAGTACTTTGTCGAATTTGACTCGCTTGTTTAGCTTTGGGCTCGCTGGTGGACCTCCGTTTTAAAGCACCTTTAGCCTAAAAAAAAACCCGCAAACACTTAACCTTGGCCCAAAACCCCACATCCAAGCCCATCTCACCCAAGCCCAATCCAAAATAATTAAAACATTTAAAATACATGTCACAAATTAAATGCCAATTAAATTAAATCTAAATTAAGTTAAACCAATTAAAATAAATCTAAATTAAATTAAACTAATATTTAATTAAAATCTAATACCAAAATTAAATAAATCATTACCAAAATTAAAATAAATCACTTCCTAATTTAATAAATCACTCACCAATTTAAAATATTTACTCACCTAATTAACAAATTAAATGCCTAATTAACACCAATCAAATATTCAACCTTCCTAATTCACCAAAATTTGTCCCCCAATCAAATATATATTTTCCTTTTGTGACACTAATTAGATATTATAAATCCCTATCCATGCAAACCCTAATTGACAACTATAAAACACAAACTAAATCAACCCTAAGAGATAACTCACACACATGGCAAAAACAACAAACTAAACCCTATATAGCTTCTCTCATCTTCCCATCTCTCTCACCAGCCAGCCTCACGAATCAAGCAACATACGCACCTAACTTCATCAACCCTTCACGCCTGTAGCACGCCTCTATCTCTCTCATTATCACCAGCCACACGTCCTTAAGCCATAAACACATACATGCACGTACCTTGCCATCATCATTCAAAGCCATCCACGCCTAGCCATAAACACATACCAGCACGCACCTTGCCATCGTCATTCAAAGCCATCCACACCTAGCCCTCACGCTAAATCATGCACAAACACACACTCAACCGACGCCATTAGCAGCCCACGTGAAGACACAAACCTTTCACGCCCTTGCCTTTAATTCACTGACCAGCCTCACACACGCTCAACCTTCACAGCCAACCCACTCGCAGCTTGCACGCCAACTCACCCCACACGTCCCCTGACTTCACAGCCCTCCACTCACTGCCCCACAACTTAGCCACATAATACCCTTACAAACAGCCGTGTAAACTGCACCAAAATACAACCAAAAACAGTCCCAAAAATTCCACAAATAGCCGGAAAACCAGCCCTTAAACCGACACAGAACCAGTGAACAAATCACCCCAAAATAGTGAGTAAACCAGTCCCTGGAACTGCCCTTAATCAGCACCCTAGAATACCCCAAAATAGTCCGTTGAAACGTCAAAATAGTGACCTGAAACAGTAAGCAGAAATACAGAGAAAACAGCAGCAAAATGGAGGTTAAACAACGAGAAAAATAGCGAAACAGCGAGGTAAAATGCAAACCAGTGAACCAGAAAAGTTGTGGAGTGATAGCCCTTCTGACGGCCGTGAAACATGAGTCCGAAAGTCGAAATAAAAGGTTAGACTGAGGGTATTTTCCACATTCGTTTTCTGTTTTATTTTCATTATTTATTGAGTATTGTTAGCATGATTGTTATGTTAAAATGCATGTTGTGGCCCTTGAGTAGATAAATATGCATGGATTACGAAATATTGTATGTTGTGGCTTTGGAATAAAATGAAAGATGTGTCAACTCTCACGGTATATCGGATGGAAACCCGGACATAAATTTCATAGCCGATTCTGAATGGACGGTAATATGATCTGTACTCGGGATACAACTCCACGTACGCTTGAGTAAACGACACTTTCTTTTGTTTTATGTTGCTTTGATTTATTTATTATTCATCATTCAAATTCCGCATGTTACTTGTTTATGCATGATGCGATCGAGCGCATGGGCTTAGTAAGTCGGATTAAAGGTCCCCTATTTGGAGGGGTTAAAACCCTTTACCACGATGCTTTGCCGCGCCGATTGATGTGTGTTCGGTTGAATGTAAGATATGTTCAATCGGGCATACCAAGTTTGATATTATTGTCTTTATTCTTTGTATGCATGATGTGATCGAGTGCATGGGCTTAGTAAGTCAGATTAAAGGTCCCCTATTTGGAGGGGTTAAAACCCTTTACCACGATGCTTTGCCGCGCCGGTTGATGTGTGTTCGGTTGAATGTAAGATATGTTCAATCGGGCATACTAAGTTTGATATTATTGTCTTTATTCTTTGTATGCATGATGCGATCGAGCGCATGAGCTTAGTAAGTCGGATTAAAGGTCCCCTATTTGGAGGAGTTAAAACCCTTTACCACGATGCTTTGCCGCGCCGGTTGATGTGTGTTCGGTTGAATGTAAGATATGTTCAATCAGGCATACTAAGTTTGATATTATTGTCCTTCTTCTTTGTATGCATGATGCGATCGAGCGCATGGGCTTAGTAAGTCGGATTAAAGGTCCCTTATTTGGAGGGGTTAAAACCCTTTACCACGATGCTTTGCCGCGCCGGTTGATGTATATTCAGTTGAATGTAAGATGTGTTCAATCGGATATAGGAAGTTTCATATAGTTATCTTTGTCTTTGTACGCATTGCAATGAAAAGCGCATGGGCTTATTGTGTTGGACTAAAAAGGTTCTCCATTTGGGGGAAGAAAAGCCCAAAAGACTACATTTACCACGATATTTGTCGCATCTTTCATATATTGATTGCATCATTTACCTTAGTCTTGGCTTAACGTATTAAAATTCATATATCCATGTTATGATAGCATTTGAGTATTATTTCTTGTGGTATATCAGATGGAAACCCAGACATAAATTCCGTAGCCGATTCTGAATGGACGGTAGTGCGGTCTGTACTTGGGATACAATTCCACGTACCACTTGGAAAAGTGCTCACATGTGTGTTTGTGTCCATATTACTTATCTTCTTTTGCATCATGTCATAACATGCTTACTTTAATGCCTAATTGCATCCTTAAGTGTCTTTTTACATTATGTACTTAGTTGACTCTTTTATTTACGCATGGACATGTAATGGCTATTTTTTATGCTTCCACACGTATAAGTATGATATGTCTATGAAATCACATGTTCACTATTATTTGATTCGCTTTTATGTGTGCTTACGTGGTTAGTGTGTGCTTGTGTTTCCATGAATACAATATGCCAATGAAGTTGTATGTTCGTTGCTACTTTGATGTACTTTCAAGCATGCAATCTTAGATGTGAAATATATGCAAATTTAGGTGTAAGTTTTATTTTTGCGCATATGGATTTAGAAGCATGATACTCTTGAAAATAAGTGTTACTTAAGCTTGATTAAATTATTACACAAATCCTTTCATTACAAGTGATATAAGTAAGGGACCATTCCGAACCCAACGGTTTGAGGTCTTCCCTTGTGAGGGGTGAGTGCGGCCTTAATCTCATTTTCCCGGTTCACACCGGGTGGCGACTCCATTATTCTCCGGTTTAGTCCCATGTGGCTACTCCGTACTCTCGACTAGGCCGCGAGCCCGGAACAGCATGCGTCGCCCAGTTTCTGTGTCCCACAACCGGGTGTTTTGTTTATAAAAATGATTTTGAGATATGTAGTGCTGATGTTAATAATGGTCTTTATACTTTGAATATAAATCAATCTCAAACATATAACATGACAAACAAAAGGCTTAAATTAAGTAACAAAGATGAAACTTATATGTGGCATTGTCGTCTGGGACACATAAACAAGACTCGTATATCCATACTTTCGAAGAGTGGATACTTGGACGGATTTGATCCAAATTCATATGACATCTGCGAATCTTGTTTATTAGGCAAAATGCCTAAAACACCTTTTAGCAATAAAGGTGCACGAGCCACCGAACTGCTAGCCCTCATTCATAGTGACGTATGTGGGCCCATGTCTAGTCAGGCTAGAGGTGGATATGAATACTTCATAACCTTTACGGATGATGCATCGCGTTATGGTTATGTGTATCTTATGAGACACAAGTCAGAAACTTTTAAGAAATTCAAAGAGTTTCGACACGAAGTAGAAAAACAGACCGGCAAAAGTATTAAAACATTACGGTCGGACCGTGGTGGAGAATACTTAAGCAATGAGTTTCTAGATTACTTGAAAGAGTATGATATTCTTTCACAGTGGACTCCTCTCGGAACATCTCAATTAAACGGTGTGTCCGAACAGAGAAACCGAACTTTATTAGACATGGTAAGGTATATGATAAGTCGCACTGAGCTACCAATTTCCTTCTGGGGATATGCATTGAACAGTGCAATACTTATTTTGAATAAGGTTCCGTCAAAGTCTATTGAACAAACTCCATATGAAATATGGATAGGAAAGAAACCGGGTTTCACATTCCTGAAGATTTGGGGATGCTGGGCATACGTTAAACATTTGGATGGTACCAAACTAAAACCCAAATCGGATAAGTGCCTATTTGTAGGTTATCCTATGGAAACCAAAGGATATTACTTCTACCACCCACAAGAGAACAATGTATTTGTTGCTCTACATGCGATTTTCCTCGAAAAGGAATTCCTAAATGCAGTGGTAAGTGGGAGGAAAGTAGAACTCGATGAAAATCGTAGTGATACTGTTCCTGGCACCGATTCCTTAACAGAACACGAACAGTTCATCAGGGATGAAACTGTACCACAATCTTCTAAGACACAAGAACCACGTAGATCAGAGAGAGTCAGAAAACAACCTGAGAGGTATGGGTTTCTGATATCACCTCACGTAGATATTAATCTTATTGAGGATAATGAGCCGGCTACGTATGAGGAAGCGATACAAGGTATTGACTCCACCTTATGGAAAGAAGCCATGAAGTCCGAAATGGATTCCATGTATACCAACCAAGTTTGGACACTGGTTGATGCACCAGAAAGCGTAAAGCCTGTTGGTTGTAAATGGGTCTTCAAGAAGAAAACGGACATAGATGGCAACATACAAATGTACAAAGCTAGGCTTGTAGCGAGAAGGTATCTTCAACGACATAGTGCCGACTACGACGAAATTTGTTCACTTGTTGCCATGATTAAATCCATTTGGATAATGCTTACTATTGTTGCATATTTCGATTATGAAATATGGCAGATAGACGTCAAAACCGTTTTCCTTAACAGAAACCTTTTAGAGGATGTTTATATGTATCAGCTTGACGGTTTTGTCGTACCAAAACATGCAAACAAGGTTTGCAAGTTAAATCGATCCATTTATGGATTGAAGCAAGCATCGCGTTCTTGGAACCAACGTTTTGATGAGATCATAAAAGAATATGATTTCGTTCAAAACGAAGATGATCCTTGTGGTTATAAGAAGGTTAGTGGGAGCGCACTGACATTCATTGTCCTTTACGTGGATGATGTATTGCTTATTGGCAATGACATTCCCATGCTACAATCGGTGAAAGCTTGGCTTTCATTAAAATTCTCCATGAAAGATCTGAGAGAAGCATCTTTTATTCTGGGAATAAGGTGTTGGGGTGGTGGAACAGCGGTAACGCAGCGGAAACGCGGGTCGGGGCAGAAATCGTTTTTCAAAAACTTTTTCAAAATACTGAGTAAATTATTCAATATCTAATATGAATAATCTATTCAGATTTAACCTAAACCCAAAAAATATTACTCACATTCATGATCCGATCAGATGAAGTAATAATCCGACCATAAAAGGCCCATAGTCCGAGTACATCAAGCCATGGTCCGACCACATGAGGTCACGATCCGACCACATGAGGTCATTCCGACCACATGGGGTCATGATCCGACCAGACTAGGTCCTACCAGACTAGAGACGACCATATGAGGTCCGACCAGACCAGGTCCGAATAGACTAGGGCCGACCAGACGAGGTTCGACCAGACAAGAGCCGACCAGACGAGATCGGACCAGACCAGGTCCGACCAGACGAGGGCCGACCAGACGTGGTCCGACCAGACCAGGGTCAACCAGACGAGTATTTTACATGCATCATATACACATCCAAATACACAACATAAATGAAAAGCCCGAAGGTGGGAGAAAGTCTAAAAACTTAATTTATTAGACCAAATTAATTAAATCCAACACTTCAATCAAGTTTCTTAAACACCAAACAAGCCTCACCACAATGAAATAACTATAGAACAATTCTAGGTCATTTAAAAGTGGGTCAATAACTTTAGAATGGCAACAAGTTTCTCAAACCATCAAAAGAATGCTTATAAACACATTATTAACATTCTATGATCTTTATACATGCTCAACCTTATCAAAAACTTCCATCCTTGAAAAATACAAAGAATAACGAATAGAAAAACATAAGAACATCATAAGATGAAGCCCACAACAAGAGGAACATTTTTCTCTCTAATGGTAAGTTGGAAATACTTACTAAATTCCAAGCTTTTCTTTGTTTTTGCTTTTCTTTCTCTCAAGCTTCTTTGTCTTCCTTTTAATGGAGTTTTTGGATGAGATTTTTTCTTAATGAAAATATCCAACACTTTTGCTATTTTCTAGCTTGGCCGAATTCAACAACAAGGGAAAATATTAATATTTTTTCATTTTATTTCATTCAAGCCAACTTGGCCACTTGCTTTTGAAATCATTAACTCTTTAATGAATTTCTTAAAGTCAAGTATAGCATCTTTATGTCATCTCAATGATTATCATAACTTTAATACATTTATATTTTAAATAAATTAATCATTTAACAATTAATTATTATTTATTTAAATATAAATTTATTAAATATATGAATTATATTTACAATAAATATCAAATACATATATATTTATGATATAAGTCAAATATCTCAATTTGACAATTAATTAATGTGTATTTCATAAAATCTAACATTAAATGCAAATACACAAAAATTAGGAAATGACTATTAGGTCCCAATACATGTATTTTTCATTTAACCTTTAAACGACTTTATAAATAATCAATATTATTTATAAAAGTTGTCCTAGTGCTCTACGAGTTTATTTCATTAGTGAGACTCTCTAGATTCAGGCATATCTGTCACGAAATCCAATTTCATGTCCATAATTTATCCACCCGTAAATTATGACGACCACAGAGAAATTAGCTGAATCATACTGGTCAAGGTCATTGCATACGTATAATCCCTCCGTCACATATATCCAGATAATACCAGAGATATAGATGTAAACGTCAAATCTCTATTGGTATTATCTCGTCGACGTATCTATTAGAAATCTCTAAATAACACTCGGAACTTACTTCCGAAGTATACTGTGGCCACAAATTTAACAAAATGCTAATCATATATGGACTACCTATGCTCTGTACACAGAACTGACGGATCATATCTTAATACACACAGGATATCCTAAGGATCGGTCCACACCCAACGAATAGGTAGAGGTCTGATCTAAATAGATCGGTGACATGACTGCCATCTAAGTGTAGAGGATGTCTCATACATCCACAGTGGTATCTCAAGTCGAAGGACCACTATACTACTCAACCCGAGAAGATTCTTATTGACGTTGGTGTATTATCCATTAGAATCTTCGGTGAGTCGTTCAGTGTTTATCCATTATAAACACCTACACGTCTATATGAGTCTCCCTAGACTCATGATTCATTGGGATAAACCATCAGACAAAGTCTCGATATACGACGTGTACGGGTCTCAATGGATTTGACTAACCGACCCATGTTAGTAAATCTTGACCAGGAACTATATTTGATAATATACATTTAGCTGTGACACTTCCCAATGTCAATTACAAACTAACTTTGTAATTGTGTACTGCATTATATATTATCGGTCCTTTTTCTAATATATACATATCACTAAACTACATTTAGTTTCAATCTAATCGTAATCAGATCGAATACGTATATAAAAACAAGAGGTGCAACCATAAATAAGTAATATTATGGAAAAAAGAATTGATCGTATTCATGAATCAGACATAAATACGGTCCGGATTGGCGCTCTGAGCACCAACCCCAACAATTTTTCCACTTGCTCTTGTGCCAATCCACGGTATCATATACAAATCTCAATATGTATCGTATACACATAGTCCTCAAAAGCTCACCTATCACTTAAGAGGTAGGCAACAAGAAGTAAGTCCGCTATAACAAAATGAGTTTGTCAAACAAACCCAATCGTTTCCCATAGCCAGCATCTTTCATATTTTGTAGAATTTAAATTATACATTAATATGAATCATACGCTACAACAATATTGTGTTACAGCTACTGAGTTGTCCAAGTATTCAGGGATCAAATCCAAAATAATATGCAGACAAACGCAAGCACAACACCAATCCAAAACTTCTAATTTATGAGGTCACTATGCAACTTCATAAGTCATTACTTCATAAGTTGCATCTGATTCCACTCAGTTAGTAGAATTTTTTGTGACACTCTCACTGCATCTTTTGAGACCTTTTATGACGTAGACTGTCTAACTTCATAATTAGACTCAAAACTAATATGACTCTAACAGTTGCAGACTAAATGCTCTATGAATAAGAAACTCATTCTTAAAATCTCAAAGATCACAAAAAACATGTTTCAAGATCTATCCAATGGTCTATAAGATATCAAAATAACTCGTAACAATTATGATTAAATTGATATCTTTAATCGCACATTATAAAGTATTCATTATGTCATCATCCCATGATATATAAGATTGATTAGACATTCTAATCAATTACTCTTTTTGAAAAAGGAATCATCTTTTACGAAAGATGAATACTACATATAAGACACACAATAAATGTCAAACAGTTATACTAACTGTCATACAGATAGCCTTGTTGTGTCTTTTATTAGATCATATCTAATGCACGAGTAATAGGAGTATCTCATAAGTCTCATAGTCTTATATCTTATATAAAACTTTATATCAAATATAACAGAGACTACTCACACTACTTGTTGGTTTCTATTTAGGTCCCAAGATCATAACAAGCATGAAAATAATGTGTGAATACATCAAAGGAGATAGCGGAATACTCACATCGATCGGTTGAGACGATTTGATGAAGAACAAAATTGATTTTCACCTCCAAAAATGCCACTGCAGTGACCAGTCCACTACTCACTGTTTTCAGATTTTGAGCTGAGATTTGAAGCTCTAAGCTTGGTTATTTGATTCCCGGCTCGTGGGTGGGTTTCCCTAACACCTTCGTATGTCTTCTAAGTGTGCTAGCACTATGATTTTTGCCACAAAAATCAGTTCATTCTTGCTCTTCACTGCACGGTTTTGGACTGCCAAAACCAGAAAACTTTGCCCCTTGGGCGTGAGTTTTGGAGAGAAAAGAGAGAAGGAGAGATAGATGGAAAGAGAGAGAGAGTTGTTTTTACAAGTTTAGAGATATTTTTCTTTTTTAACTTTTGGTAAAACCATTTCACTTTTACCCTAAACTTGGTAGGTTTGGTAAATGGTTTTTCAAAAAACAAAACAAGGTAGTTGGGTGGTAGGTACACCTACCACACATGGACCCCACATATTTGAATTCAAAATTCAAATATCTCTACGAACATTTGCAGCGGCTCGGTTCCGTTTAATCCGATTAAATGAACTTCCGTCGTTAAATAATTAAATCTAATTTAATTAAATATCGATGCCTCGCAAAATATTACAATCGTCGTTTACGAATTAATTCTAGATTAACTTGTTCGTTCGCATTAAAGTCCGACTTTAATTTCGTAATGAAATCCAATTTCGTTTAATATATCGAATATATTAATTTACCCGATTAATTCCAAATTAATCGTTTTCTCTCTTTAGACGATACTTTATCCCAGATAAAATATCTCCGTAATTAATCCCAGATTAATTTTCTCTCTCATCGAATTAATCCCAGATTAATTAAAGTGCGAGTCATACATCATCGGTGAATCATTGGGAAGCGACCCATGAGATCCCCGGATATGTTGCAGTAAATACGGTCGTCGGACTATCCGAACACGTAAGTACCAAGTACTACGTTTTACCGATTCACAAGACAAGGTTGGCTTCTAGCAAAGCACCATGCATACCCAATTCTCCGGAAATATCCTTACAGGAATGAAGGATCTGTATCAGGCGTAGTATACATCGTATAGTGCATATCGATCTAGTATCGGATGGTCACGTGCTAGGCCTGGGGCTAGAGTTGTGTCTGCCCCGTACGAAGCACATGTCGGATGTCTGGTAACTAGTCTCTATAATCGGATATACATGACCTAGTCATAATATCCCGATGGCCGCACAGCACTTAAGAGCACTAATACCGTATCCTACGTGACATCATCTCCACTATGACTGGAGTGATACTTCCGTCTTGACATCACACCCAATACTCTACGATTCTCAATATACCTAGTATTGGCGTACACAGAACCGGTTAAAGCCCTGGACGACCTCAACCGAAGTATATTGATTGTCGTAAGTATTAGCGGTGCAAGTCTCAGGTTAAGAAAAAATGCACCTACTCTGATGTCGGACTCCCATAGACACACAGTCATACTACCAATGGGATTCCGAGGGGGTCTATCCAGAGCGAAGCTGTTTCCCGTACCATCGGTGAAAATCAACCTCCAATTACACTTGCATGAGTATCCAATACCCAAATATATGAGAACTATGCTGTTGTGCCCTCACAACGCGCACAAGTGCAATACTAGTCTTTTACGTATTTATCGATGTCCAATCTCGATAATACTCTGACTAGGGATATTTAATGATTTATCCTACGTGGACTGATACTGTCTCATATCATTCTCCGTCCAGGAACAAATCATAAGGACCTCTCATCATTTATACATCTAAGGTGATCTAATCACAAATGATAAGAGAGCAATCTCCTTTGTCACATAGTTAATTTGTACAACAACACCATGATCTGTACAAATAGTGACGCTATAGGTCATAATTGTCCAACAATCTCCCACTTGGCCTATAGCCAGTCACTCGAGTGTCTTACACCCGAACTATGTACGGTTGGCTCAAACTGCTGAGAAAAGATTTTCGTCAGCGGATTTACATGATTATCGTCTGATGCGATTTATACGATCATCACATCGCCATGATGTATGATCCGAACGAATTAGATGAATATCGAAGTATATATCTGGATCGTTGATGAGACCATTAATTCTTTAGCATGTGCTCGAGCCTAGCTCAGCTGCTAACAGAATTATATATAATCTAATTAGATTTGTTTATCGACCCAGAAGGCTTCTACTGCCGCTACAACTGCAGCAATAACCCGCATCTGTTGTTTATTCGGCAACAGTATCTTGCTTGGAAGATTTCCAGCTCACTGTTCCATTATTCAAACTTTATAGTACCGGTTTGCAACTTATAGTCGTCTTTATCGGTTTGGGAACTTGCTACATCGATCACAGTCACTTCAAGTTGTCCATCTCCACAGAATAAGACAGCATCCTTAGTTCTCTAAGATACTAACGGATGTTCTTAACTTCAATCCAGTGACTATCACTCGGATTGGTCTGATTGTGACTCCATATGCTCAAAGCGTATGAGACACCAGGTCACGTACATTTTAAATGTACAATTTCTCAGAGAGTGTTAACAACTTTAAATCTATCCCAATAGATCTTTATTCATAGAATAAAGGTTGTTACTCCTAAGAATTCTACGGAGAATTATCTCGAAAGCCAAGCTTTCGCCGATTGTTTTATGGGAATATCATTTCCAAGAAATGACATATATTATCATTATTTTTACAGGACATTCTTTGTCAGTGCGCTCCCACTAACCTCCTTATATACACAAGAATTATTTTTGTTTTGAATTAAATCATAAACCATTATGATTACATCAAACGTCAGCTCCAAGAACCTTATGCTTGCTTCAATCCAAACATGGATCGAACAACCCTCAAACCTAGTTTGCTGGTTTAGGTACGACAAAAATCGTCAAGATGTTATAAACATCCTCCAAAAGGTTTCCGTTTAAGGAAAGCGATTTTGATCTTTAACTGACACACTTCATAAATGTACAATTTCAGCAAGCATTATCCAAATGGATTTACCGTGGCAACAGGTAAAAGGTTGAACCGTAATCAACACAATGTTGATAACGATACCTTTTCGCTAAAAGCCTAGCTTTGTACGTTTGTATGTTGCCATCCATGTATGTCTTCCTTGAAGACTTTTAAGTACCAATAGGCACAATGCCTTATGGTACATCAACTAGTGTCTAAACATAGTTGGTATACATGGAATCCCCCTTCAAACTCATGGCACTTTGCCATAAAAGGGAGTCGATACCTTGTATCACTTCCTCAAACGTAGTCGGTTGGTCACCTCAACAAGATTGACATCTTTATGAGGTGAGATCAGAAACCCATACCCCAGGTTGTTTTCTGATTCTCTCCGATCTACGCGGTTCTTGTGTATTCGAAGAATAATGGTATAGTTTCATCCTTGATGAACTATTTGTGTTCCATTAAGATTCGGTGCCTTGAACAGTATTACTCCGATTTTCATCGAGTTATACCATCCTCCTACTTACCACTGCATATCGGTATTCCTCTTAGGAAAACCGCATGGTGAGCAACAATAACATTGTTCTCTCGTGAGATGTTTAAGTACTATACTTATGGTTTTCCTCAGGATAACCTACGAATTGCACTAATCCAATTTGGGTTTTAGTTTGATATCATCCAAACATATGCCCAGCATTCCCAAATCTTCAGGAGTGTGAAACCCTTTCTTTCCTGTTCATATCTAATATGAATCTTGTCAAACAGATTTATATGGAACCTTATTCTAAATAAGTATTGCACTGTTAATGCATATCCGTTGAAGGAAATGGTAGCTCAGAGCGACTCATGATTACCTTATAATCCAACAAAATTCGGTTTCTCCGTACGGACACACAGTCAAACTGACATGTCTCGGGAGGAGTCCTCATTGAAAGAATACTATACTCTTTCATGTATGTTTGAAAGGCATTGCTTAAGTATTTTCCATTACGGTCTTACCGCCGGCGGTTTAATACTTTAGACGATCTGTTTGTACTACTTAGTGTCGAAACTCTAAAAGTTATCGATTTGTGTTCTTCAAAAGAAACACATAACCATAACGTGATGCCACATCCGTTAAGGTCACGAAATATTCATATTCACATCTAGCATTGCTAGATATGGGCCCACTTACTTCACTATGAATAGGGCTAACAGATCGGTGGCACTAGCACTTTTACCAAGTAAATAGTGTTTTAGGCACTTTGCCCAATAAACTAGATTCGTAGACTTTATTTGAATAGAATCAAATTAGTCCTAGTACCCACTCTTCGAAAGTGTGGATATACGAGTCTTGTTTGATTGTGTCCCAGACAACAATGCCACAATTGTTTCTTAACTGATCAAATCAGTTTGAGTTATTTATTTGTCATGTTTTATATTGAGATATTATTTATATTCAAAATATAAATTCTGTTACTCACATCTAATGTGTTTATCTTAATACCATTCTTTATATAATGAAACACTTTAGTGTTCCAGAATATAAAGGTCTATCCGCAACGGATTAAACACTGATATAAAGATAATGTTTCTAGTCAAACTAGTTACAATATAACAGTTCCTAATTTAAGTATATACCCAAAAGGTAGTTCCTAAACTTAGGATTCTACGGTCGAAACAGTGACTTTCGTCCCATTTCCGATTCGTAGATTAATCTCAGCTTGAAGTCAGTATCCTGCTCACAGCAGATTCTGAACATCAATCCATATAATTTATGTACCACACTAAGTATTTTAAAATCCAATTTTAATACTAGTAATAGACATAATATTGACAAACATTCTTAAAGTTAGATCCTTGCCCTTTCTTTAATTCCTTCGTGTCTGCCATATCCAAACGGCAGTCACTTTAGGATATGTCATTTATCTTCCCAGAAGATCATAATGATTTTGCCTTTGCCCTTTCAAATATTTCAGAAGCCTTTGGCCAAGCCTTGGGTTTCTAGAAGAATTGAAGTATGGTGTGCTTGCGCCACTTACTTAATTGCAAAGTTTGACTTTATCTCCTCGAGAATAGTAGTCTTTAACCCTCCAGAGAGTATTATTGCAATTTTAATACTTCTTAAATCTAAACATAGATTTATGACAAGTATATCGAATTAAGCACTTAAGTTTCATCACATAAATCTTCCAAAGATTATGCTCTACTATTTGCTTAATTCTTGGCTTAGGCATAAAAGGTTATTTTATCAAATAAAGTAACTTATTATTTATTTCCAGGACCATCCTGAAATTATTCCCAATTTAAAAATATAGTCGTTTAAATACATTTTCACCTAGGATTATGTTTTAAACACTAATCTTTCATTCATCTTGATTCTAATAGTCCAACTATTTAATCAACGATTTGTGGGACTATGTATTATATTGATTATTATAGTCCAACTATACAATCAAATATAATTAAATCAATTAACCTTAATTACATGATTATTATAATCCAATTATAAAATCAACTGTAAATTGAAATTAATTAATTCAAATATATTGATTACTATAATCCAATTATATAATCAACTATAATACAGTCCAACTGCTTATTAAAACAACAGTTTAAATATAGTCCAACTAACATTTAATTATATGACGAATAATTTGAATGAGCGCGTATGGCAAGTAATTAAACGAATATTGCAAATTCAATTCTTGCCTCCCACTATTTTTTGGCGAGCCTCTAACCCTCTGTCGAGTACTCGGGAAACCGTGTTCCTAGTGGGCTAGGATCCCGTTAAATATCACACACAATCTTGACTTTGGCCAACAAATTGTATGATAATTAACTAGGTAGATCTCTAAGATCAATTGGATCTTCATCCAATTCCTAGATCCGGTAGGGGACATCCAAGTCCAAAACATATATCTTATATATGCCAATACATCCAATGTATTACCTAACCCTTTTCCTCTGAATCAACTAAGCCTTGGCTTTGGCACAACAAACCTAGTGATCCCAGTCAAGCGCGACCCATTGACCATGGAAAGCTTCGTAATCAATGTCGATGGACAAGAAGTGGTCTTGACTTTGGCCAACAAACAAACAACTTGGACAAGACACCAATATAGAACAAAACTCTCGTGATTCAAACACATCTTCGACGGACAAAGGGCTTGACTTTGGCCAACAACCAATGCCAATCTCGGATCTTGAGTAAGAATCACTCAATGGAAGGAAAAACGCTTGATATTTGATGAGGGTTTTCGCGTGCAAATTGGCTACCAATTTATTATCTTTGTTAAGGTCTCATCATCATACACCCTTAAAACATGCATTCTAAACACATAATAAAGCGCATATGAAAATAAATAATAATGATATGCGGATGGATACTTAACACATTGATCCTAGATCAAATCTCTCCTTTCTCTCTCAACTAGCACTTGTATTATTTCTACCCGTACAACTACACTTCTAAAGAAACCTCATTTACATTGAGGGGAATAGGTGAGAAGATAGAATACAAAGAGATATAGGTGATAAGGCTGGACACGAGGTCCAATTTAATAAATCGATTTATTACAACAATTTCCAAAATTGCTCCCACCGACTAATATCCATCCGATATATACATTATTCATTCATCACAACCATGTATTCACACAAGCATGTTATCAATCAATCTAATCAATTAATTAATCTGATAATTAGTGATCATCCAATGTTCAAAACAACGATTTGATTTTGCGCGAGTCAAACTCATTTTTTGCGAATAAGTACTCAAAGTACGAATTCTCGAATTAAATAACTACAACATTAAATCCAATTAATATGTATTTAATACTAATTCACTATTAATTCCAAATTAAATATTACACTTTATTAATAACCTTTTACGAATTAAATTCCAAATTAATCTTACGGGTCTCAAAGCCTGATTAACGTCCAACGTCAATTTAATCAAGTCCAAGGGCTTTCAATTAATTTCTAAAGGTTCAATAAGTTGCATGTTTCGGCTTTATGGAAGCGGTTTTGGGCCCAATTGGATCCAATCCAATTTGCCTAAACCCAACTTTGTACAACAAAGCCCAATAAGCCCATTTACAACTTTAAAAGCCCAAATCCAATTTTAAGGCCCATATAATTAAATACCAAATTCCAAATTTCAAATTTAATTACCAAAGTGTATTACATGATTAATTAACCAAATCAATATTTCCAAAAATCATTATGTCCAATTAAATCATGCTTTTATCATCATCACATGTCCAACATACTTTGATGAAAAATCAAACCCATACATACATGCTTTAGGTCTCGGCCAAGGGAGTTTATTTTGTCCGATTCGAATTCAATCCAATTTATTTCTAATCGACATTAAATTAACATCCCGAATGATTTCCAACACATCCAATTATCAAAAATCAAAAATACCAAGACATTAGGGCATTTACATTCGGCCACTTGAAGGATTTGGGGATTTTTGTTCAATTCAAAATCAATCCAATTAATTTCAAATTAACATTATCCAATGTCATTCAACTCATCCAATGAATGAAAATGAAAAATCTCCAAGATTCAAATGAACCCTAATCATTCGGCCAAGGTTGATATATTGGGGAAAAATTATTCCAAATCATTTTCTTGAAATTGATCCAATCAATCTTCAATTCAACATGTATTAAGCATACTCAAACATCCAATTTATTCAAATCATGCTCAAATACAAAATACCCAATTTTTAAGCCCTAAAATTTCATGCTTGAACCTAGGCTCTGATACCATTGTTGGTTTCTATTATAGGTCCCAAGATCATAACAAGCATGAAAATAATGTGTGAATACATCAAAGGAGATAGCGGAATACTCACATCGATTGGTTGAGATGATTTGATGAAGAACAAAATTGATTTTCACCTCTAAAAACGCCACTGCAGTGACCAGTCCACTGCTCACTGTTTTCAGATTTTGAGCTGAGATTTGAAGCTCCAAGCTTGGTTATTTGATTTCTCGGCTCGTGGGTGGGTTTCCCTAACACCTTCGTTGTCTTCTAAGTGTGCTAGCACCATGATTTTTGCCACAAAAATCAGTCATTCTTGTTCTTCACTGCACGGTTTTTGGACTGCCAAAACCAGTAAACTGTGCCCCTGGGCGTGAGTTTTGGAGAGAAAAGAGAGAATGAGAGATAGATGGAGAGAGAGAGAGAGTTGTTTTACAAGTGTAGA